>JAOUZG010010699.1:5380791-5398674 GCA_026289955.1 Argiope argentata
TCTACTGAGGTTGAAAACTAAATGAAATTGTGATTATAAACAGTTAACATTTAACTATGGCTTATTTCACAACAACATTATTTGTTTTAGTAACCACCTTGTTTTTTGGCAATGACGACTAGGCATGATTGGCGGTATAAAAGAACTTTTTGAAATAAATTTTACTCATATTTTAGTATCGTATGGCTGACATGGATAAAAGCCAATATCAAATTATAAAAATATGTATTATAAAATAAAAAAAACAGTAAATCATTGAAAAAATAATTTTACAAACTGCAAATCATAACTAGTGTTATCGACATTGAGAATAAAACGCTGTAATATTTGTGATTTAAATTTTAAGAAATATCGTCGACATTCACATTTTGACTTATCAACGTTAATATTAGACTGAAAAATTTGATTTTTTAAATCAATTTCTTGTTAGACATGATCGTAATACCTTTTTATTGCCCATCTAAAAGTCGTTTACTACTGTTTCTGGTATAAAGACAAAATGGTGAATTAGTGAGCGTTTGGCATGATTTTGAAATGCTTTATAAGAAATCGTGTATTAGTCTTAAATCTTATTCAAACTTTTAAAATATTGATAGATGATATTATCTAAGTATTCATTTTATATATTAGGGTATTTATCTATACTACTATTATAAATGTGAAAGTTTGGATGGATGGATGGATGGAGGATGTTAGCCAATCACGCTGGAACGGATGACCAAAATTAGATGAAATTTACCACAGAGATAGATTATAGTCTAGAATAGAACGTAGGCTACTATTTATTCCTTTTAATTGTGTGGTTAAATTTTTATTAATTAAAAACTAACTTTCTCACCAAAAATCTTCATTTCCCCACCGCCAATTGAGTAAGGCTTAACATATTTTCTACCGGTCATTTCAAATGATTCTGTTTATTTTCTTAGTGTTTAATGCATTTAAAATTAAACATTGCTAATTAATCGATCTTTCTGATTCATTCTGAAGTACGTTTGGATTAAAATAAAGGTATTATTCTTTAGCCGAAGGCAAGCAAAAAGTAGCCAAAGAAATTTGGCGGAATTCTACATTGTTTGGCGATTTTTCGCTTTAAAATCGCTGTAAGAAATTTGGCGGTATTACACATTGACTATTTTTCACTTGCACCTGGCTAAAGGAAAAGTACCAAAATGAACAATATTAAATTAAAAATTTATAATCCAGCACTACATTCTGCGATTTCGCTAAAATTTGGCGATAACCCACATGTTTTTGGCGAAAAGTATTTTCAACAGCACCGTAATGATACGGTTTGATAACATTTTACATTGTGATCAGACCACCAGTTCTCACACATACACGTCAAAATTTCCACGCTTACGAAGTAGTGGTAAATACTAGTATGTATATATATTTCTTCAGGTATGTTCAAGTAAGAGATTCAGTGTGAAACGTTGAAGGAACTGGACAAAATTTAAAATATCTGGACGGAAAAGAAAATTAGAAACTAGATAAAGGCAAGCTGCCTGTTAAAAATTTCTTTCAGCACCATAGGTCGACAAAATGTTTTGGTATGTATTTTAAACTGTAAGAGTGAAGAATCTTAGTAATTATTTAATTAACATATAGTCTTAAAAAATCTTTAAAAATGCATGCTCATTAACTTAACATGGTAATTTGAATGGATTTAAATTACTGGACATAAAATAGTTGATGTCATATGATTTAATTTTTTTATAACTCATATTGATAAATCGAAATAATAAAAAAATACCGGGTATTACGACTTCACCATCAGCATCTCCCATAATTATTTCTGTATAAATTTTGATTTTCTTCTTAGACTATTATGAATTGAATTTTGAAATCATAACTACATGAAAATTAAAATGAGCTAATCAAAGAAGATCAAAACAAAGTTCGTTTTGTGCTCGTGGTTTTGCCAACAACAAGAAACAAAATTTACATTATTTTTAGCAATTAGATAAGTTATGATTTAAAATGGCAATTTCTGATTTGAGATGAAATTAAATTTTCTAAACTAAAGATTGTTTTATCAAAGCATTATGCAGGATTTTGTTTTGTTCTGCTTACTAACATTCACTTCCGGTTTCCTATGTGAATTTCCAGCCCAATGTTCAGGCAGTAGAAATCACCAAATTCTAAATTCTCTTATAAATAACATATACGTTTTTTTTTGAATTTTTTACAAAAGGTTTATTTTTTTCTCTAAAAACATATCTCAAGTTTTAAGGAGAAAACACTGAAATTATCAAAAACTAATTCGATTTAAAAAATGTGACAGAACACAAGATTTTGTCTGAAGAAAGGTATGTTTGTGAATGTGGTAACCAAACAAGGCTACTCAACCCCTCCTAAATGAAGGCATTCGAATTAAATTTATATGACCAAAGCGTCACTACAGAGTTCACCGTTACTATGGTTAAGCCCTAAGGCTATCATCAGTCACAGTCTCGCTATCTGAAAAGAGAATTCACTGTTAATTTGATTCATTCACTTGTTTACTTCTACATTTCAGTTAAACAGTAGTTAATAATAATTAGCCCTGAATAGCCTAATCGGAGTTTAATCAAAATGTCACCAAATGTATCAAAATGTGAGGGAAAATAATTTACAATATCATGTTTATTTTTTAAATTGTTGACACATTTTTATTATTTGTGAGCCATATTAGCGATGATTAGTCATATTAGCGAATATATGTCACCCAGTAATTTGAAAAAAAAATTGGAATAAAAGGACTATTACTGTGAGGGGAAAGCTCAAATGAAAAATAAAATGTCTGTATTTATAATACTGAAATTCTAATTTCATGCATTTTTTTGTGCGTGTGTGTATATATAGAAATACTACTCTGTTGTATCAATATTACAGATGACTCATTTCTCAAAACATTAAAGAAAAAAAAATAAGCATTAAAACATTAAAGAAACACAAAGAAAAAAATCGGGCCCTACCACTTAGAATTTAGGCCAATATTTATTCTGGTTAATTGAGTGGTTAATTTTGTATTAATTAAAAATTAACTTTCCCGCCAAAAATCACCACTAAATGAGAAACCGATTTG
Organism: Argiope argentata; assembly: GCA_026289955.1. Classification (NCBI taxonomy): domain Eukaryota; kingdom Metazoa; phylum Arthropoda; class Arachnida; order Araneae; family Araneidae; genus Argiope; species Argiope argentata. Next base: position 5,383,859 of record JAOUZG010010699.1, read on the forward strand.
TTTTGTTTTTTTCGCACTCGAATGGGGTTAGGCTTAACATATTTCCGACCAATTATTTCAAACGATTCTGTTTATTTTCTTAGTGTTTGATACAATTAAAATCAAACATTGTTTATTAATCGATCTTTAGGATCCGTTATGAAGAACTTTTGAATTAAAATAAAGCATAATAATGGAAATTAAAAATTTCTATTCTGTACAGCGTTACCCCAAATCATGTGGAAAATTCACGCCTTGCGTCCTCTCAATTGGAACTGAAATTCACGCATGCTCATTGCTGTTTTGCTTTATTTCAAGTAATCATTTATTCTAATAAAAAGATTATTTTAATAAAAATAATTATTTATTCTAATAAAAGGATTATTATAATAAAAATTACTTATTCTCATAAAGAAGCAATTATGTTGTTCTTTTTAAAATCGTCTGCTTACGAATTTCATTAGAATAGAAAAAAAAATCGGAAAACATCTGTTCGAGCTTTTAGAATCGTTTGTTCATTTAACCGTTTTTCATTTTAACATTATCTTACCATTCTAATGGAATTCTTTCTGATTTAGTGTTCTTTTCGTGGATTTCTCGACAGAAAGACGTATTCATCACAGAAAAGTTCAAAGTTCAGCTGTTTTTTTAAAAAATTTTTATAGAATTTCTTAAATTGTTTCCTGCTTCTAAGAGAAATTAGTTGAACCGAGTAAGTGTATTTATTCTTTCCAATTTCTACTTAATAAAAGCATCAGTCTGCAGTAGTGAAGCTATTAAGAAGTTTTATTAATTTTTTTTCTTTTGCTGTTATTGTGTTAATATAATTCGATATTTCCCGTTCATTTCTCTTGACTTTTTTCCTTGCTGTACATATTCCTGTTGCCTACTTTCACTATTTTCGATTAAATTTTTTTAATCACTGCATTTATTGATATTTTTTTTTCTATTTTTCCGTTAATTTGCTGCAACGTTCATCGAAACCTTATGATTGGAAATACTATTGCTGCTGTTCGCGCTTCATTCGGTCATTTCGATAAAAATTGGTGACAAATTATTTTTTTTTGGCGAAAATGACTGTATATTAAAACTGTTCCACTGTGTGTTTCTGTAATTAAATTGTATTTGTGTTAGCTATATATATATATATATATTATTTATGCTTATAATGGTATATTTCCATTAGCAAGTAATGTAGAATTCCTCCAGATTTTCTCAAGTTTCTTTGGCGATTGTTCGATTGCGCCCGGCAAACGGAAAAGTACCCTTATAGTTTTCCCCCCCTCGCTAATCAGGTTAGACGTAACATGTTTTCGACCGGTTATTTCAAACGATTCTTTTTTTTTTCGTAGTGTATGATACATTTAAAATCAAGCATTGTTATTTTATAGACCCTTTGATTTCTTCAGAAGTGCTTTTAAATAAAAATGTAAAACAGATTAATTGAAATTAAAATGTTCTAATCTGCATTGCATTACCCCAACTGGGGCTTAAAATTCACGTCTTTGCGTTGCTCCAATTGACGTTGAAAATTTATACATGCATACAGTTTTGATAACATTTTACAATGTGATTAGACTGTCAGACATATACACATCAAAATTTCCACGCGTGCGAAGTCGCGGGTAAGAGCTAGTATATAATAAGAGATAGCAACAATAATTTTATAAAAATAAGCGTCAGAGTAGTTCCAATGAAATACAAGACGATTTACAAAGAAATAACAAACACATTTCTTAATTTTAATAACAGTTTATTCCTCAACTAGAACGACAATAAATACAATTATTAAAAATCACACACTTGTAGTTATTGAAAGAGCACGAAGCATCATAATGCAAAGTTCTAAGAACAAAAGTCATCCAAACCAAATACTGAAACAGATTCACATCTGACGAAGTTTGAAGAATGATTGTTTTGCACAAAAATCTTGAAGTGCGAGATATCATCAAGAAATAAATGTTCGAAATAGAGAATATAGAATCAAAGGGAGATCACTTAAGTTGTTACTGTACAGTGAAGACTCATTCTTTCTCTGTAGACTTTCTTAAAAATTGTAATACATATTATTTAAAGAAAGAGTCAAAATAAAGTCATCTATCAATCTGACAGTTTTGAATTTTAAATTCATTATGGTTTCTATAAAAATTTAAATAATTTTTCAAAATTGCTTAAATAATTTGATAAAAGCAAGGATGAGACAGATAAAAATACTTATTTTTAAGAGATGAAATTATTGTATTAGTTAAATTTAACTTTAATTAATTAATTGTAAATAAATTAATTTAATTTCCATTTTTATTATATTAATTTGTTTTTAATACTTCAGTAATGAAGACGATTTTATTATTAGATGATGCAAGTTGCTTTTAAAAAAATAATAAATGATTTTTAACATCATAATCAGTGCCAATTAAATTAAATTTGGCAAAATAGTTGTCACAAATTATTGATAAAATTTTTCATAAGTTGCTATTCTCGGGAATTATAAAAAAATTATCATAATCAAGCGAACAGCGTAAAAAGAGCAATTAAGTTGATATTAATTGGACAAAATCTACGTTTAATAAGGAAAGTAACATATAATTTCTGAAAAAAATTATTTTCTTCAGCTAATCTGAAAAAAAATGTTAATAAAGCATAATAAAAGCTTCTGTAAAGATTATAATTCTCATCATTTTTTGTGGAAATTCCGATATGAGGGCCAATAAAATTTTATAAAATGTACTATTATTAAGTTAACTGAATAAATAAATGCTATTCCGGACTTTAACTTGTAATTAATAGACATTTTAAATCAATCGAATTCGCTGACAATTGAAATTGGGGAAATTATTTAATATAAAGAAAAAAAATTCCATTAAGAAAAAGTAAATTTTACTGCAAAAAAATTCTGCGCAATGTCTTTTATTACTGATCTTGAATAATTTTTGCGAACATTTAAAGAGATTGTAAGATGACTTTATTTTTCATTATTTAAATATGATTGTACAAGTAAAATAAGTGTTATTTAATTCACAATCATTTTAAAAAGTCATAAAGAGAGTTTACAAAGTTTATATAATTTAAGGAGTCTTAATATGGGAAAATATTACAGTTGAAATTGTGAATAACTAATAAACCTTATATTAAATTTGAAAAATAGTGTGGATGTTCTACAAAGTTTTACACATTAAAATTTGTTTCTTTAAAATACTTTTTTCTTCTCTTAATTGAGGTAATTCAGAAGCCTTGTTCTTCTTACATATTATCCCCTATCTCTGCTAATTCTCTATATATTAAAAACATTTAGTAATTTTTAAATTTAGAATGATTTCTTTAATAAAATTTAAATTAAATTGTATCTTTTTATAATTATAATTTTTTCTTCTTAAGAAAATGCATTTATTGGCATAAAATAAGTGAATTGCATTAAGATTTTTTATTTTATATTTTAGCTACTGAGTTGGTCTTCTTGTTCATTTATATAATATGAAATACCAAAAAGGATATTAAAAGCATTAAAAGATTAAAATATGGACATTAATACCTTTAAAGACTTTCTATTATTCTGTGTTTATTGATTTTAGGAATTATTGTGGCAACAATGTGAACATAGTAATTTTTAGATTGCACTAACCATTTTCTCGTCTTTCAAAAATTTGGAGCATTTAGATCCATGTCTTATTATTTATGTATTTGTTCTTTTTTTTAAATTTTTAATTTAATTTCTCTTTATTATGTTTGTTTTAAATAGAGAAATTGTATTAAAAGAGATTTCACAGCATAAATTTTTAAATGCTGAATAATGATATGTTGTCAAAAATTTTTTTGTCGAACACAGCTCATTATTTTCAAGAAAATATAATTTAACAGAAAATAATTTTTATAAATATCCTTTTAATTTCAAAGAGTCTTTAAATAATACCATTCGGAACAATTATTTTGTTGACAAAGTTTAGATAACAATCAACTTAATGATACTCATTTATTCCTGAAGAAATAAATAAATTATATAAAAGAAATAAATTATATAAAAATAATTCATATCTAGAAATGGTTTATTGTTAAAAAAAGAAGCATTATTATCCTATTTTTATGCTTTTGAGTATGCCAACAACAGTTTTTAGGCCTGCCTTAACTATAATTTTTTTAAAAAAGTATACAGTATGTTAGATAAAAGAATTATAATTTGTTTTGTGCATGTGGAGATGTCAAAAACATGTAGCTCCGAATAAACTACTTGTTTAGGTTATGCATGAAAATTAATTTTTCTTTTAATAACTTAAAAATTGTATTTTTAATAACCTTTTTTATATTTAGAAATGAAAGGTATTTTTATTAAAGCCTAGTGATTTTTTTAAACCCTTATATTATTAATTACTAATATTTAATATTTTATTGGACTGGTGAAATTAATTTTGAGTTCACAAAACATACAGAATTAATAAATTTATTTTAAAAAATTAAAAGAGTGCAAATTATCTGCCTTAAAATGAAAAGTTTTTTTCTTCCATATTCATATTAACTTTCCGTTAAAAACTCAGTAATTAATTAAAACTCATTTTTTCCCATCAGACATTTTGTTTTTGCCACTTTATACATATGCATGCATTTCCGCTAGAACGATGAGTTAAGAAACTGGAGACGCACTTCAAAAAGGATGCGTCTTCTTTATGACAAGATTCAAGAAAGATTAAACATTTGTGCTGAAACTATTCCATAGAAACTTATTGTTCCTTGTGAAACGTTGAGCTCTGTCCTGGCTACACACATCAAAAAGGTAAAATGGTTTTTCTTTTTACAAATATTATACTGATTAAATACAACTAACGCCCTTATCAGCTTGAGCAGTTTTTGGGTTCCCTCAAAATTCAACGTCAAACACATGCTACGGAATTCCATTATTTTGTCTATTATTTTGTACGACAATAATTTTAAGTGGATCAAGATTTATAAAAATATTGTCACGTTTCATTATTTTGAAGTAGCTCAAAACATCTGTTCTCACAAAAACGATAATTTTTAATTTATCGAAATGGCTACATTTTGTAAACCTGGACGTTTTTTAACTAAGAAAAGTAAAATATGTTTTAAATTGAATATTTTCAAAAAGTGAATTACTCATCAGACGATTTTTTTTTTCAAACAGACGATTTTGGTGCTATCACTCCAAAGATGGTTTTGAACGGATATTGTTGAAGCGTTTAAAAAAAATACACATATTCGGTTAATTTGTTGATAAATTAAAATTATCGTTTGCCGTTATCAAAAGTAAGAAAAATTTAAATAGAACATGATATCGTAAATCGAGTTTAGTGGATGCGAATTCATATACAGATTCTGAATGCAATGAAGACGAAAGTTTGCTGTCAGTTAAATAATAAATAAAATCGTGCATACGATATGACACTTAAGTTACTTATGACACTTGAGTTACTTAAATCCTTTTTTTAATATTGTGTGTTGTCTTTGTGTTAGGCATCAGCAGAAAACTTCAGACAAAAACAGAATTTCTTTGAAACTGTTTCAAACTCTGAAGCTATATTTTCTGTAAAACAAATTAAAACAATATTTTCTTATAATATTAATTTTTTAGCACCTTAATGTATAATAAAGGAAGAACTATAAAGATATCAAATAAATATTTTCATACTATTATACTTTGTTTCCATTTCGTAACATCTCGCACAATTATGCAATTTTCATCATTTAGAAATGGTTGTCATCCACTTTTTTCACTATTCCCTCACTCTCTCAGATGGTGATGGTATTAACCAAAGATCTAGTAAAACAGATTTGAAATATTTGATAAAATTATAAGAAGATAAGAAATTTCCTCCTCTCACATTTTTTTTTCATTTCTTTTTTTCAATTTTAATACACATGGTGAACTTACTTACAATCCTACAATGCATACCTGTGGTATTTTTGACTGTTACTACATTCTTAAAAATTTCTTTTCTTAGTGCAGTGTTCTAAAACAAAATAGATTAATTGTTTGCCTTTTTTCTTATTTCATTAATTTAAATAAAAAATTTATATTTGTCTTTGTTTTTCTCTTTTCCTCAATTTAATTGAAAAATAACTAGTTTTTCATTTTTCCTTTTCTTCACTTTAATTAAAAAATAATCCTACATACGAAGAAAAAGCAGTAAGAAAATATTTTTTAAAAAAGATTTTTCGCATTCTCTTTACATAAAATTTCATTTGAAAATTTATTTTAATGTCTTTTATAAGTTTTCCTTTATTGATATTTTTATTTGCCTTTTAGTATCTCTCAAGTTGTTTGCATTTTTCTCTTTTTAATTGATTGTTTAATTATGCAAATTATTTTAGATTCATAATATTAGAAAAGAAATTTTTTAATTTCTATCTTGATCCACTTTAATTAAAACAAAATCTTATAATTCTTACTAAATGTAATTCTATTTTATGTATAAATTTTTATAGGACCCGTAATGAAAGTAATATTTTCCGAAATATGAAGTAATTTTTTTTCCTTAATTCAGTTGGTAAATCTATAAAGACATAGAAAGATAAAATCAAACTGAATGAAAAAATAACCAGATAGTTATCTTTTCATTAAAATTTGTGAATCGAAATACTTTATTTCGCAAAACTTTTTTGCGTCATCTTAACTAAAACAAAAGATTTGGCTATTTTGCATTTTACAATGGAATTCCCTAGGAATCTGTTCTATTTACAAATAAGAAACACATCAAATACTAGACGTATTAACTTTTGCTAATTTCTAGCTAAATTTGGGTTAGGAATTAATATTTTTCACCTCTTTGGCATTTTCATCGTAGCAAAGTGTCTAAACTTTGCAGCGTTATCTACCAATACTACCAATACTTGTTTATTCACAATCCAAGTCGGAAAAAAATGGAGAATTACAATCCATTTTTAAAATTCTTCTGAGTTTTCCTCTTGCACAACCGCACATTTTTTTCTTTACCTTGTGGCGCGGAATTACAGAAAGAAAGGGGTTTTCTAAATACACACATTGATTTGCTGAGCTAAGGGGTAGTTGTTGGACAACATTGGAAGCCTTACTACTGAGTCACCACACAGGGAATTTTACATGGATATTTATAAGTAAATTTTTTTTTTATGTATTTATATAATTTATGTACACACAAAAGCAGTGAAATCCATCTGGAGCAATCAATGAACCTCTTTTGAGCAAGAAAAACATAATAATAATTCATGTATCAAAAAAATTTATAGAATTATTATCTTTTGCAACTATAATTAGATTCACTGAAATATAAAATTAATTCACATAGTAGGAATTATGTCTGTAAATCAATGGATAGCTTATTTAAGGCTATATATAATCTTCTGTTTTACAATACACCAGAATTATTAATTAATGTTTTCAATAATATCAAAAATGGCTTATACTGGAATATGATATTTTTGCCATTATTCTACGTTAGCTGAAACACAGTGACTATATATACTTTTTTTATTTCATTTTATAATACTAAAATATAATGGGTATATATACTATTATTATATTTATTGACAAATTTTGAAGCATATGATTTTTTAAACTAAAACTTGATCTTATTTAATATTTGTCAAATGATTGTCAAAAGTATTTAAAAATGTTCAAAAGAGACTCATCGACTGTGGATAGAAATCCCAGCATTCTTAAAGCAAGAAATTTACGGAACAGTTCATAATACTAGGGAGAACGACGCTTTGTCTTAATACACGTGGACTGGATCCAAGTCTCCTAGATCATCGAGATCAAAGGCAACAGCCTCTAAAGCTGCCTTGCACTCGGCCCATGGCTGATTTTGGAGCGGATCTTGAGATTGAGCGGGCCTGTCTAACACGTAGGAGGTCGCATTCTGGACATAGTTATTGTTGAAGTTGTTGCAGTTCCCACCAAGATTGGCGACGGTTGACGCTCCGTTGCCATTGAAAGGTACAGAAATACTGAGCAGAGGTGTGAGAGTGACATCTAGAGAAGGGTGCTGGAAACCCCACCAGTCCGTTGTAGTCGGCATGGCTTGGCCAGCAGTAGCACTCATATCAAGTTGATCGGTCGATACCAGGTCCAGTTCTGTTGGCAGATCCGAACTGCTGCCATCTGAGCTAAACAAGTCGTCGTTGAGAGCCAAGGCTGTGTTCACAACTGAAGAAATCGAATCTTCCGGTCTATATTTATAGAGATTTTCCAGCTCTAAGTCTTGATCTCCAAGGACGTCATTCCAACAGACGTCATTATTATTGGTCGTGGTGGCGGCGTTGTGATCGTTGATGGTAGAGTGATGGCTAACGCGCAATCCACCATTGACCATGTTGACGTGGGGGATGGGTTCCAGTACTTGAAGTGCCTCATCATTTTGATCCGAGATGGACGGAGATGGTTGCAATTTGGTATGGACGGATTGTGAAGAGGGAATCAAAAGGCGATCGGTCTGAAAATCGCACAGATTGTTAGTAGTGTAGGCGAACAGTTCTTGAGTCTGTAAGGGTTTCAGGTCTGCTAGCATTTCCACCTCGGTGTGAGAAACAAGGGAGCCGGCAGAGCTGGGTGGAGTGTCTTGCTGGAACGTCTCTAGGACTCTGGTGAGGGTATCAGATTGTCCTTTCAGTTTGGGAGTAGTAGCGGTGGTGTCTCGCCGAGATTTCTTAGCATTCCCATTGCTAGCCTGCCGCTGGGCAGGCCTCCTTTTCTTGAAGATGCCGTCAACCAGAGATTCGGCGTATTGTGGATCGAGTCGCCAAAAGCCACCTTTTCCAGGTTCGTCTTTACTCCTGGGGATTTTAATGAAACATTTGTTGAGCGATAAGTTGTGACGGATGGAATTCTGAAAGAAAAAAGAATATATATATTTATTGTTCAGACAGAATATTAAATAAAAAAATTAAATCTGAAAAGTAAATTGGCAATAACAAATGAATCTTAAAGAAGATCGATTTCATAGTTTTAATATTTCACAAGTACTAAAATCTCTAACTTTTGTAATGAAAGTTGAATGAAATTGGATTATGTTTTAGATTAAAAAAATAATAATATATTTCTATCACATTATTTAACAACATAATTTTTATCTTCAAAATCTTTCAGTAAGTTTAAAATGAAGTTATTGAATTATTGCTTGATTATCATGACTAATACAAGCCACCTTTTAATTGAAAAGATCTTAGTAAATTTTTAAGTAAGATATTGATAAAAATGTATGTTAACTATTCAATAACTGAAACTTAATGACCTTCTCTGTCTTCTGGTCGAAGTATTTTCTAATCGAACGCCGATATCGTTGGTCAACGTAAAAAGGAATTCGGTGGATCAGTCACGATGAAAAGAATCAACCGAATGGCTCATTTCCTGTAATAGGGAAATCGAAACTCTTCGATTTCGAAAAGACTGAATATTCGATGAGATTGTTTCCGAGAATTCCTTCCTGTACTTTATCGTGTTCTACTTTTCATGCGCTGTTTCTTGATTGAGTTATTTTTAGATGGGCCAATATTCTGTTGCAAGCTTCCTTTGCCATGAGAATCTGGAGTGGTAGTTCCAATGATTTGCTTTTTTTTTCCTTTCTCGCTTTCACTCTTTCAGTATCCGCTATCAGTAGCTCGTTGACGCATGAATTTTTTATGGAGCAATACTAACTTTTTGTTATTAGCCTTCTATCCTTCGATGGTTCTGACCAGTACATTCATATCTCTAACACGCTAGTTTTTTTTAGACAAGGAAATGCATCAAATAACCGATAGAAACAGAGAGAAAAAGAAGAAAAGACTGTTGATTATCTTGTTTCAAAAAGTACAGATAGATTAAAGCAATGAAACTAATTGTTTTATATTAAGCTCGATGCTGCTAGTTGTGGATTGACAATCGTAATTTTAATAAATAGTGATTGGATATTCAATCATTTTTCATATGGAGATACAGAGACTAATGTTATAATTCACCCATGTTATCTGATATAAATTACATGTGATATTTTCTTTATTATGTTCATTAAACGCTAAGCTTAGGGAGATTTGTCGAGGCCATCAAGGAAACATACTCAATCAAAATACCAGAGCAGAAGCAAATGGATTCAGATGTTAATTAATAAAATGAGAGATCAGAGCATCAAGTACAATGAAGGCCAATTACTATGAAATACTATAAAAAATAAGAAGTGAATCACTAGAAATGAAAACTTTCACTGCAATTTTGAAAAAATACTCTGCTTTCTTTGCACCAAAGGTTCAACTACATATTAGTTTTTATGAAAAAGCCTCAAACTGTAGTACTCTGAAATAACTGCGAAGTAAGGATTTGGTGTTCAGAAATTTCAGCAATTTTTGAAAATTTAGAGTGAAGGAAATTTTAATAACAACTATGTCTGTTAGATTATCCACATTTACGAGAATTTTTTTTTAAAAAAAGACAACTCAAAATTTGAATATGGTTATTTAATTATTAACAACAGTACATAATTTAAATTTCCCTATTGTTTTGTTTTATTTGTATTAATATTTTTGGAAAGACGACCAAAGCCATACATTGAATAAAAGCTCCGAATAACGGGTTTTCCTTTCAGATAGAAAAAAAAATTGTTCTTCTCAAAGTTCAAAAATAAATAAGGTAATGAAGTGTCAATGAATGGTAAGGAAAGAAAATTCATTTAATTTATGCTCACTTTTCTCATATAAATTGTACAGACTATATCTCATTACAGAATTTTTTATATATTAAAAAAATGAGAAAAGGCAGTGATGTTATTACACAGTTAAAAATATTGTGTAACCGGATGTTTCATACAGAATTTTTTTATATTTTACCATGCGACTTGGAGGTCATGAGAAGGGACTCCATTTAAAATAGTTATATACTATATTTTTTATGGAATTATATAAAGCAGTTCAATTTTTCTAACTGTATTTACTTAAAATTATTAAATAATCGGATAGATATTTCTTATTTAAGTTAAGAGATAATATGAAAGACGAAGTGAAATTTGAGGATTGAGGGAGCTATTTTATAAATTTTTAGCTATTCTTTGATTTAAGGGGGGGGGGGGAAAGGGCCAGATATTATGCAAATAACTTTGCTTTTCTTGTTTTAAAAAAATTCCGTATAGACATCTTTTTTCAAACTACCCAACAAAATCAAATAGGAATATTGTTTTTTTAAAATAAGATAAGCCAAATCAAGATATCAAATAATATTTAAATAATTCCCAGTAATTTGAATTTGTATTCATGCGCACTATTTATTATCTCTTTTTGTTAAAAAAGATAAAATAAATCAGATAGGTTTCCCCTCTCGTTTTTTATGTGGAAATATCAGCAGACAAATTTACTCTTTCCTCTAAAACCCTTTATTACCTTTAATCACGTTTCAAATAATGCGGTGATTTCGCTTCAACTATTTAGTTTCTCGAGCAGTTATTCACAAGAAAACGTCTGTGCGTGATTGAAATTAATAAAAATATCGGTAACATTGTGCCGATGAAAAATGAGTTTAATTTTTATACCGTCGGAACATCTATCGCACAAATTCTATTTATGCAGAAGGTAGCGTAAAATAAATACAATAGTCGGAAAAAGATGAGATGGAAGGTGCGTGTTTGGGATCACATTGACCTGGGCGTTGCCTTCTTTCCCCGAAAGCCAATAAGCAGGCGGAATAATAGCGCTTTTTAAGCGTATAAATTGCCACAGATTTCAAATAGCATCGTCAGAGTATGAAGTTCAAGTAACAATTTTAATGAGGTATGTCTACAATTTTTTACAGTGTTTCACTCATGAATATAAAACGTGATATAAACGACATATTAATTTTTTTCCCGCTCTTGTTATTAATGATTTCAAAGACAGTTAGAAAAAAATGTTTATAGTACATTTTTTTATTATTATTATGGAAGAAAAATGTCATTCTGTACATTAGGGAATGCTTATAATATCTGTATATCATGATACTGATTTATTTTAACTTTTGAATATATGATGAATACAAAGAATAAATATTATAATCGCCAGAAAATACTTTTTGTATATGATGAAATATTTCTTCGTGTATGATGAAGATACTTTTTTTCTTCTCTAAGATTGAAAATACTCTCTCTCTTTTCTGAAAGGAGGGATTATACCTTTCTGTTTATCTATGGACACGATCACTAAAAAACTTATTGGACCGGATGAATGAAATTTGATATGCGATATTTACACCAAAGTTTGTTCAAAATATGAGAATATTACACTTTTGTCCAAATTTTGGAATAAAAACTCACTCTGGGAAGTCTTTGCATTGTGAACCTATTTTCATAACTCAAAAATCCCAATGACTAAACAATTTTTGTACATTTATCAATTTCTTAAGTAGCATAACTAAATCTATCAAAACACGATTCGGTTTGTCTAAGGATACAAAACTCAACGTAACTCAGATATACGCCAACCTAGATGAATGAATTTCCGGAAAGGACCTTCAAATTGGAATTGTGGAAATATGTCTAATATTAAAGCATAGAAAAGTCGAAAAGGAAGCCCTTTCTACTGCTTTTCCTCATTGAAACAATAAGTCTTCTAGTACCAAATAGATCTACTTAAACTTTTTTTTTTAAGTTTTTCTTTCTTCTTTTATTACGGCGCTCTAATGCCCATTACTTAATAGACATTCCAGCATGCCTATTACGACTGTGTCTCCATCAATTATAAAAACTTTCAAAATAATGATTGCATTGAAAGTAAATAAATATTTTATACATTTTTTTAGAATTAGAATCCATTATACAATTGAGAACCATCCAGATTATAATTTGAACATCTGTCCCAAAAAGGACTTATGAGAAGGGAAACTCTGTCCCTCTAGATTTTAAAGGGTTAATGTGTCCAAACTAAACTAAATCAATATATTTCCTAAATTACGCTGATTTACCATTATGTAAGACTGTAAATTAACTAAATATAATCGATTGAAATTTTTAAATTCCGATAGAAACAAAGGTCCTTTTTCTTCGTTGTTAATGAATTTTTTCCTAAACTCATCTATTTTTTAATCACCTGTGTGCAGTGAGAAAATTCATCAAGCTCAGAATTTTATACTTGAAAGCAAATTAATGCAAAAAAACCTCCGCCAGAATTTCAATTTTACTTAAATGCAGCACAAGAATTTCAGTTTAAACTAACAAATTTGGTTCATTTTCTATTGAAAAACTTATGCAAAAAGAAAAAAAATCAATAAATGGACGCTCCAAATTTTTTTAATATTCTCCCATCAAAACGAATTACTGAAACGGAAGCTAGAGTCGTAAATTCAATTTCAATCTATTTTATATTTATTACTCAGTTTATGAATTTTACAATAGATTTCCTGTGATTATAAGTACTATTTTTGCTGGTAGTATGACAGTTAAAATACCAATTTCAATTTTTAAAAAACTTAAGCGAATTAATGAGCTGGTACATCGAAATATGTTGAATCGTTTTAAAAAATTGAGAATATCCTTTTCTACTGCAAGAAATGATTATTTTATATTTTTCATTATAAAAATGATTATAAGTTGAGAATATTTTTGTGCAACAAATTATTCGAAATCACTCAAGCCAGTTGAATCTAAATTATACTTTATCCATCTATATGAAATCTCGCAAACTCTTGGTTTAATTTAAATGCCTTTTCGTTATTTCATATTACAGTTCCAATATTCTCTTTAAATAACCAATAATTTTAACAAAAGAGTAAAGTTAATTTATTAAGAAGGAATTTCATAAATTTTATTCAGTTGTGTAGAGAAATAGAAATAAGTGAAAGAAAACAGTTGTGAGTAGATAATAAAAAAATTATCTAACTTAACTCATATCTTCTCCCCAGGATTATGTTTTGCTAATTACTTTATAATCATTCAAAGCTAATTAATTTATAATCATTGCCTCTTTGTAATACATTCCTTAAGCAAAATGTGTTAAAAAATTACTGTATCATAACATTTCGTTCTTGAAAGGTACGACTTTCATTTGGAAACATACTAGGTATCATATAGCACTCTGCAGAATCATAACAATATTAAAAAAATTAATGGAAGAAATGTAAGAATGTAAGAGGCGAAATTATGTTGTTCCATGATTTGTTATTTGCTCGTTTGGAAAAGCAGATTTCCAATGCTGCGACATAAAAAAGACAAATCAAATGCTTCAGTATTTGTTTATAATATATATGCTTTTAATTTTTCGAAATTTCAAGGATTTAGAATAAAAGTGCAAGGGGTAGGGGTGGAAGAAAGAGAAAAGAATATTCTGCCATTGCCCTCTTAAATTTTTAACATCAATTTCATGTGCTTCGGTAATGGCATAGAAGACCCGTGCATGTTCTGGTCTATCCTAATTACGCTGTCTTGTATTTTGGCGTCTTGCCCATTTGAAAGGAACTCGTACTCAGCCCAGATAGGATTGTAAATAACAGAGAGCGGAAGTAACTGAGAGATTGGAGAAGAAAGAAACCAGCAAGTAACCTAGAATGAATTGAAAATAGCGCTATAAATCTTTTTCCTGTTATATAGTATCCAAAACTTTGATAAATTTTAACATTTTAAGCATGGATTGAGGAAAGTTTTTGAAATTAAGTCTATATATTCGTCAGTTTAGCTGTCTATTTTCCGTATAACTTAATTTAGTCATCCAATTTGAATGGATTAAATTTGTGGTGTGGATTAATAAATGGATTAAAAAAGGTGATTGTCTAGAAATTATTTATCTGTACAAAATTCTTTCCCATTCCTTTCAATGGAAGGTGCTTTTATGAAACACATATTTTAATTTTTAAGCTATGGAGTGTATCCAAAAATGAATAAAACTTAAACTATATATATATATATATATATATATATATATATATA
>JAOUZG010010699.1:5399702-5419968 GCA_026289955.1 Argiope argentata
CACACACACACACACACACACACTACTGTACGCTATGTCATTAATCTAAAATGGGAAAATTTTACGCATGTTTGATAATTTTATTCATTCATCTACTCCGTGCCATTCAGATTAAAAGAAAATATTTATCTTTTTAGTTTAGTTCTCAACGCTAAGCACTTTCAATCAACGAAAAATACTTATATACATTCAATGGTATGCGAAAATATTGTATCAATGATTCATTTTTTAAATTCTTTTCTACATTACGAAAACAGGACTAAAAAAGTCATGAAAATACAACAGCATTATTTTATATATATTGCGGTAAAAATGGTAATGACTAACTTCTATTGCCAAAAAATGTTTTCGATGCATTTTGTGAATTTTTATCGATATCAGTCGAAAACATTTGGTTACATTACATAAAGTTAAAACTATTAAGAACGTAACATTTCAAGGGATATTATTCTGCAAAAAATTGCATAAGAAAGTCCTGGAAGAAAAGAATAGGCCCAATAAAAAATCTTTGATTACGTGTCATTGACTAAACAGTTATAATCGATTAGTTTACAATTTTAACGATTAAGGAATCTAACAAAAGTGAATTCTATAAAAAAATTTCATTCTAGGATTCTGTTACGCTATTTCCCACGAATTCTTATGCTTAAGAAGAGATCAAGAATTTTTATATCGACAAACCGTTTGTTTTACAAACAGTTTTGATGTCTTCAAATTTAGTCTACATCGCAAGCAACCTTAAAGGGTTAAACAATATAATTAAGAATTAACAAGTAAAAATGAAATAAAATTGCGTTGGTACGACAAATGTGCATAAGCTAACCAAAAACAACGGTTATAAAGGATTTCTTTTGAAGGCAGTGGTATGTTTTGCAGGATCCAAAGCGTCCTTGAGAATCGTCCCGTTAAATGTCAGGTGGGCATCGACCTTTCGGCCACTGGAGCGTGGCCAGCGCAGGAGTTCAAACACCCTCGCCGATTTAGAACTTCTTTATTAGCGCGTGCCCCTCCCGCAGAATGTTAAAGGAGTACCTGGAAAGAAGGTACACCCGCTATTCTCGATCTTTTACGGAAGATTTACCGTTCCTATTAATTTGAATGGTTCATTTTTCGGAAATGGTAACTGTTTTGAAACACGTGCCATCATATTTTAAAAAAAGAATTCGGTTGGAGAGTGCAGCTATTTCGAAAGCTCGGAAAGATCTATTACTTTCTTGTCTATGGATTAATACATTTAGAATACTTTAATAATAAGAAAAAAATTCTATTTTGAGATTTTTATATGCCCTAATTCTTTCACAGTCATATTTATGTAATCTCCACCGTGTGCATCAGAATACAATAATCAAAAACATAATGAGCAAGATGGACGAAATCTTCGATCAATAATAAACTTAGAACAAAATCATCAACTGGGAAATAACATTCCCATTAAGCAGATTTCAATTAAAATTTGAAACAAATCTGCTATTTCGAACATCATACCAAATTTCAACTTGATTACTGTTTAAAGACCATTAGCATTCATATTTCCAAAGGTTTGTTTTTTATTCAAGATACCTATTTCACAAATTTTGACGATTGTAATACTCTCATGCTGCATATTTTTAATATTAAAAAGTAATAACAGCTTATTCTTGTGCAAAGTAAAATTTTCATTCTGTTAATTACTATGATATCTTTATATAACTAATATTTGAATTCAGGTCAGTCAAAAATATACATAGCTTATTGCACTTTTTTTAAAAATTTACTTTTTATTTCGTATAAAACTCAACAAGTAACAATTAACAATCTGCAGTAAACAATTTTGGGCTAGGTAGTGAGCTAGGTTTGATTTTGCAGGTAGTTAACTTATTAGAAATTATTTTGGAGATTCACGTATAATTATTAACTTTTTTTACTGTTTTACAATTCTGTAATAACCACTGTCAAAATATTTGGCTGAAATCTTTAATTTTAAGCGTAAAATAAAAATTTGTTATTTTAATTCAATTTCGTTGATTAGGTTTCAAAACATAATTAACGATAAATGAAACTGATAGCACCAGATTGCTTGAGTAGTCGGATGAATGAAGATATTATATTTTTACTCGTGTTTGGACTTAGCTAAAAATTGTGTAAAATTGTGTAACTCTACTTATAGTTAGATTTTTGTTATAAAATTAATTATTCAGTACAGTATTGATTCTATTCAAGTACGCAAATTTTTTTAAATCATGACAATCATAATTAGGATTTTTTAATTGGCTTAAAAATAATGGGATTGACACTGGCATATTCCCAAGATGATTGAAGAATCACATTTTCATAAACAGCAGTACGACAGCTAAAAAGTTTCGGTAAAACCGAACACTGGGTAAAAAAATATATAAAATCTAGTGCTTTGTTCCTAGAAGCAACATTAGCCTTTAATAGATATATTAAAGAGGGTTTTCGAAAATCACCTATACAAGCACTTAATTCATTCAATAGCTTAGTTTCCTGTTGTAATTTTTACCAGTGAGACATGTTGCTGCTGTATAAATTTGTTATAAAACCACATCTGCAGCTAATATTAAAAAGTTGCATGTTTCCAAAATAAACCAATAATGTAAGTAGTGAATGTCGATGGTATTGTAAAAGGGGAGTCATGATTAACAATATCACGAACCTATTTCGAAATTTATCAAAGGAAACTGACAAATTCGAAAAAATTTCTCTACATTGCCAACGACTTCTATAAGGATCGATTTAGATATTCTTATTCTAAGCTCAAGGAAAAAGTCGAGATATGTGGGGCATTTTTAATATTATAACTTCATATCCATGAAAAACGACAATCCATCCCAGCTTTTCAATAAACTAGTGGTTTAAAATTTCAAAATTTTCCCCGTTTCTGTCCTAGATAGCTACGATGTGCTACACGAGTTTCATCCCCGATATTCCTCAAATTTGTGCTTTAACTGTCCTTTAAATTAAAGACAAGACAAATGAACTTTCAATAAAAAGCTTATCTCCCTTCTATATCTATAATTCTATAATAAAAGTTCACCAAACAAATTTACCATAACACATCAGTGAAAATATAAACAATACAAAAATTTAATTAAATTAAAACTTACTGAATGCTTGCATATCTATATATTTGTTTCAGAGAAGTTTCCTATTCGATAGGAAAAAATCAGCATTAGTGAGAAATGAAATTATAACAGCAAGAAGGAATTAATTTTGAAGAATGATATTTAAGAAAAACTTTTTTTTTTCATGATTATAAATTTAAAATGCCAATATCTCAGATTAGAGTATACTCAAGAGGTGTCATTTTAAATGTGAAAACAATGGTCATCATCTATATTAATAACAATTGTTGTTGCCACGATTTTGAGTGCAAGTTTTCAAATTCTTATGCATCATGTCGTGCATGAAACACATGCTGTTTTGTAGCATGAATTTCAACTGCGGCTGCACTTAATCACTAAAAAACTAATGATCTACTTAGGTTATAATTTATTGTGCATTTGTCATCCCAAAATCCGTTCGATTCTTAGAGATAACATGTTTGTAATTAACTCCAAAGAAAGAATTTGCTCGCTTATTCTCTTGCTTGACATCTCCGCTTTTATAGCTCCCAATACATGGTATAGAATTTCTGTGAAATCACGAGTTTCAAGTACTAATAGAGATATTGCCAATATTTCCGCATAATCGAGATCAATTTGGAAAATCACCAAGTAATTAACAAGACCAGATCCTTGATTCCATTAAGGATCATAGCTATTCTTAAAATACCTTTAATTACTACAAAACTTATAACATAGAGAGTCAGTATTACAGATTTAAGCAACATAGCAGATATAATGAATGGAATAATCAGATCTTTAAGTATGTAAACATCCTTTCCAGCACATTGGGTGATAGCAGCGATACGAAGATTAATATTATCCTGTTGAAAAAAGTTTCCTGGATTATTGATAAAAGAAATAGCAAAACAACAAGGTTGATCACCAGTTTAATGTACAGATTTTCTATCAAAGTACATGGGATAACGAAATTTCTTTTATTGTCACAGAAAATTGATTCCATACCATAATTGCTGGCATAAGTCCAGTATGGTTTAAAATAATCATCTGACCATCTTTTAACCAACGACTGACAGAGGCACTATGATTGAAACAGCTACAGAAAACAACAAATCCACGCTCTGCCTTCAATTAAGTTTTAGCTTTATACCGCTGAATAGCGGTTAGTGGCATGAACACTACAAGGTGATTAGGAATTGCTAGTCGAGTAGCTATCGTTGGTTCTGTTACTCTGGTGTCAAATAAAAACTCGAATTTTTGGTACACATTCAATCACTGCCATTTATGTATATACAATGTCTTCTCTTTAAGTAACTGCTCAAGTGCAGCTGAACCTTGGTATTTGAAGCAGCATCTTTCCGTGGTGATAGCTGCCAATAATCATGTAGTACAGCGTATATACAACTCTACCAAATCTTTCTGCAAAATCATGTTTAAATAATTCTGCTTCCTCGTATTCTATTACACGCTCTAATTTGAATTCAATCAACAGTTGATCTTAGATTATTCATCTCTTTAAGAGAATTTCTTTTTCTGAATTCAAATTTCCCAATCCGTAAGATAAATAATACTCACGAAGTTACATCGTGTATTTAAAGCATACATGATTCCTATGTTCATAATGACATTTGTATTGTCATTAATTATTTATGAAAGACGAAATTTGAATAAACTCCGGATTCCATACATATTTCAAAATGTTATTTATGAAGCATATGATGAAGGATTTTATTTTCTGACAATGTAAGATGCGTACAGGATGTAATTCTAAGAAATGCAGAAAGCTCATCAAATTTTTTTTAAAAAAAGGATTAGTACTCATATAAAGAAGATAGACTTGCTGCTATGAAAATCCTTATTATTCATGCATTTAAAATTTTTATTTATTGCAATTAATTAACCATTTAGAACACATTTATGGAAATTAATTTTTAATTAGGGAATGCTAAAATTTCTTCCTTTATTTAATCAATTAAAATATTTGTGCCGAGTGAAAATATATAATTTGTCCGTCATAGAATGTTAACCAACTTTTCGACCAGTTGGTTTGTTGGGATTAATGTTCACGAAAATTTTCCATTTAATTAAATATTTTATATAACTTGGTCGTAATAATTTCTTCAGCAATCTTTAATTTTCAAATTGTAATAGATATACAACCCATACTATTTTAGAATCTGTACATTATTTTGCTTATTGTATTTAGCATTTGCATAGTTTTTATCATCACCCCAAATATTAAACCTTTATTTGAAATGAAAATAATTAAATTTCATAAAAACTTCTTTTAGTTTTTAATTACAAATTACAACTTAGAAATTAAAAAATAGCTAAAGTGTAAGGTGTACATTTTTGTAATATAGAATACACTCCCCCCCACATACACATACATTCATTTCTACTAATAATAAAGATGAATATATGTATCCGTATCTATATTTGTTTGTACATATCTTTGCTCTACAAATCAGACCATTTGTTCTAGTATTACCAAACATCACATGCAGATTTTGGACAATAGAAAATGCTAACTTTGGTATCATTTAAAAAAAATTTGCTTAGAATTTTAATTGATAAGAATTAATACGAAATGTCGGCTTTTACACCTTGGCTTCCAGAAATATTACATTGATATTTTTTCAGTCTACTTTATATAAAATTAAGAAATATGAGAAACTTGCAGAGTTTAAAAAAAATTCCTTCCGAAGAAGTCATATATTTTAAATAAAATAGAATTATAGAATAAGCAATACTAATATTTTAAAAGATAACAGAAAACATTTTCTTACGCTTCTATTCAAGAAAAGGTATCTATAATATTTATTTCATTTTTATATAAATATGAGCTGAAAATTATACTTTTTTAATCTTTAATTTATAGAAAGGGCTAGCCATCATTAAATTTGAAGTTTTGTCAATGTGATGGCAATACATTGTTAAAAACTAATCTTTCTCATGCTCCTGCGGTTTAAATTTCCTTTTAATTTTATATGAAATATTGTTTGAAAACATACCAAAAATATTTTTTGAACCAATAATTTAAAATAAAAAAAATTACCCCCAAAAATTAGCATAAGTGAATAAATATCATTTTGAATTTAAGATTTTGATCAAACTTTAAAATTCATGAATATAAGATGACTAAAAATAAATTTTATACCGCAATATTTTCGGACATTATAACGGAAAAAGTCAAAATTTTGTTTAACTTTTAATTAGTTAAAATTCCCCTTATTTTTTAAAAAAATCTTCATGGCGCACACATTCTAGCAGTTTTTATGGTTCCAGATAAAACGCCCTGGTCAGCAAAGTCACACACAAACACTTATCTTTATTGTGAGTAGAAAAAAATTATTCAAACAAATTTATCTGCTTTTATATTATTTTAAAAATTTGTTCTTAATTATTTATTAGAGAAGATAATATTTAAAAGGGTATTTAATACTGTTGTAATATAGGTGCGTATTAATAAAATAATGAGTCCGTTGAAAAGGGACATAAAGAAGAAATAAAATTATAGTCACTGAAAAGAGATGATAAATCATTTTTTGTGCGGAAATATGGTTTGAAGTTTTTGAGAAAAGTTAACATTGCAAGTAAATTTTAATTAAAATTTTGAGAAATCTAATAATAGTGAGAAATAAATGACCAAGAAATAACCACCTGGCAGGCTTGATAATTTAGTGGAATTGTTTTTACTTTGTTGTTAGTTGCAGCCAAAATTATTTGATTAGTTTTTTTACTCTTCAGGTTATAATCTCAACAACATCAACGTGAGTGCACCAGACAACACCTAACTGTGATTGTATTAAGATGATCATTAAAGTCATTCCCTTATTTGTGCACAGTACAATCAATGGATTCCAAAATTAGACTGGCGTGGCACATTTGACGTGTATGACGTGAGCACAAATCAATATAATTACCTCTATTTAAAATCAATTTTTTTTAACTTGCCCTATTCATTTAGAAAGCATTTTGGCGAAATTCTGAGTATATTTAAAAAAAATAATATCAGAATTTTATACACTTTGAATATTTTTGCTCGATAGGAATCTTATTTTTTTAGAGACCTAAATGCAGTTTGCGGCTCTGTGCAACTGCATCATTTAAAGTGCAGCAATCGATAATGTTTTCAGAGAGGCTGTGTCAACAGCGGGAATCGATACGAAACAGCGATGGGCCCATCCGGTTTGAAATACGACCCAATCACAATCTGTTTTTTGTTTGCACGTCAAACAAACCATTTTCTAAGCCGAAAGGATAAGTTGTTTTTTAAAAGTACAGTTAACCTCTTTATTTCCTGTTGCTTAAATACCTTTTGTAATGATTGCCGTCTTCAAAAAGGCAAACTTCTTTGCCAATTAATCATGAAAATCGGGATGCATTTGCATGTGAATTTACTTTTGAAGCTACATAACTTACATAACGCCATCCTGTGCCCCCGATGCCTATAATGCTAAGTTATCTAACTAGTTGGTGAGCACAAGATGGGAGAAAGAGAGAGAGAGAGAGAGAGAAGGAAAAAATTGCTAAAGGGGGAAAAGCGAGGGAGAGAGAGTGACGATGCAGCATTCAGGGATTTCCAGAGAGAATGCTATCGGTATCAAATCTTACACGAATCTGTTCATTTTTTTCTGAAGTTATAACTGGATAGAGGGAACAAGAATACAGAAACAAATGGTGATTATGGTTTGAACTTACAGAGAAATTAGTTTACCAACTAAAAAGGAGAGGAAAATTGACAAATTAAATTGTGAAGCTTCAAGTGAAACAACGAAATACATCCAATAAAATAACTTATTAGATGGATTTGGACTTATAATCAACTGCCGTTTAAACGGGAGATATCAAATCCAAAAATTTAAAACTGAGAAATGGATTTGCGAGAGTTTTAAAAAATGATTGTGTTTATCGGCTAGGCTGGTTTGTGACGTCATGTTGGCAATTGTTCCAAATAGTGCCTGAAACTAAATCTAGAAATACAGCATTTAGCACATGGTTATTTTTGCGTTGTAGGTGCTTCCTAAGAAGAGTATTTTCAAAACTGTAGTCTAATTTTTAATCGTATACTATAATACGAGGAATGGTTGTCAAGTCGAAAATCGCCCCAGAATTAATAAACTCCGGTAAACTTGGGGGTCTGGGGTTTTTGGCCACGAGGAATCGATTGGAGCTGGTTTTGAAGCGCCACGGTTGAGCAGTTCGGAGTTACAGATAGGATATTTTCAAACTTTATTAGTTCGCCATAATGGCTACTTAAATTTTCAAGTGGTAACGTGCTGCCATCTATAGCCAATATGCCATCTGTATCATTATTCATATATATATATATTTTCATTTCATGCAGACACGTGATGAAAATTGCATTTTTATATGTTTAATGCGCAATAATAATTTATTTTTTTAAATTTGAGTTTTTGTCAATCTGATGGCAACATATTAATAAGATAATTTTTTCCCTTTTACTCGTAACGCATGCTTGGAGCTTAAGGAATCTTTATTCGAGTTAGCTTCGATACCTGTTTTCGGTCACCCGCTGGTTAAAATTAATGGGAGTGTTAGCCTTTCTCCTTAAAAAGTTGACAGCGTATAATAACACAAAATTAGTTTTAATATTACCTTAGAATAATAAAAAAAATAAACTTTTGAATACCATTCTTAGTTCGTATAAGTTTTATTTCATACTAGCTTTTACCCACGACTTAAAATTTCAATTACGAAAGACTTTTTTCAAAAATTGCTTAAAGTATTTAATCAAAGTGGATGTATTTATAATTAATAATAATTTTTTGGGATAAAATATTTGATGCCAAAATTGAATCGTTTTGAATTTTTTGTTTAGTATTTTTTGTACGTGATAATTTTGAATGTTTCGGTTATTAATACTTAAATATCTTCAGATTTAAAGACTATTTTAGTGTCACCTATGAATGATTACTAAATCTGATAAGTATAATCTGCTTAAAGTATTCACCCATGAGATATACTGATAGTCCTGGAAACGGTAACTTTCAATAGGAATTATCTTATGGCCATTCAGAAAGGCATGGTTATGTTTGCTGGGTGAGACTAATCCGGTGAATAGCAAAATTTTTTCTAGAATAAATTGACTGAATAGTAAGAACGTATTCAAGAAAGGACGTGATGACCGCTCTTGCCCCATTGATTAAGCCCTTTTTTAGCATTTAAATTTCCAGTTCAAGAGACAATAATTTTTTCTTAAACATTAATTATGTATTGTCACACTTGTGGGGATTTAATTACTTAATAATTCAAGTATAACAAGAGTATACAACTACTTGCCAATGCTCACATAGAATTGAACAGATTAAACAGCTGTAATAAACATATTAATGTCTCTCTGCCGTGCTTCTTGAATTTCATTAAATTTTATTTTTCGAGCATGATATAGCTGCACTTACAATGCTGAAATAATTGAATTGGCATGGTTTAATTTTACCCTCAACTTAAATTTTGAATAAACTTAGTTTTAATGTAAACTGAGCATGTGATATCATATGCCGGGAAAAAATACCTCATCCACCGTATTAGTAGTTTGGTTGGTTGAATGTGAGTTTTAATGGCGCAAGAGCAAACCGAGGCTAAACTGCGCCACGTATTAGTAGGTAAACTTTGCATTATTTAAGAAAAGGGGATGCTGGCAAGCAAAATAATATATTAGATTGCAGTTACGGTTTCTCATTAAATTTTGAGTCATTGTTCCAAACATGTTTTAGGGGGGGGAAGGTCTGATTCTGTATACTTACATATTAATAAGAAAAGGAGAGGTAAAATTATGATGTCAACTTTTTTTTTAATAATTATATTAAAATTTTGAAAAGAGAGCGCAACAAGAGTATACTAGATAAAATCCCTTTCTGTTTTATTGGTTCTGATTATGTCAGTTATATAAAAGAGTTCATAATATTAAGATGATGTTGACAACAAAGGCAAATCTCAGCATATGATAATATTAGCTTTTACCCGCGACTTCGTATTCATAGAAAAGCACACAACTAACTTAAAAACAATTTATTTACAGTGTGTACCTGAAATAAAGCAAGTCCGTATTTCTTTCCTATCAAATCAAGTTTATTTTGTTTACCAATAAAGATTGAAATAGTCACAACAGTACTATACACATAATTTTAAATTTTTTAATTAAAATGAAAATTCGTCAACAATTATAACGCATGTGCATACATAACACTGTGCATGCGAAGATTTTCAACGCCAATTAGGGCAATGCAAATGCTCGAACTTTCAACGCCATTTGGGGTAATGTAATACAGATTAGAAATTTTTAATTTCTTTAATTTTGTTTATTTTAATTCAAAAGTACTTCAAAAGGAATCCGAAAAATCGATTAAATAACAATTTTTATTTTAAATGTATCAAAAATTAAGAAAATAAACAGAATCGTTGGAAATAATCGGTCGAAAGCATGTTAAATCTAACCTCATTAGCCTGGGGGAAAATAAATTGGTCTTATTTATTTGTCAGAGGAGAAATGAAGGTTTTTCGCGTGAAAATTAGTTTTTAATTACGACGATTCAACATGCGAAAGTGCCGCAGGGCTTATTGATATTAAATATTTTTGCCATAACTTTTCTTTATTTGATTATGTAGATAAGTCAAACATTTAGAGATAAATGATATTTATATAACCTTAAATTATTTGTGAAAATCAATGAAAAAAAATGTTTCTCGATTTCGGACATTGAATGTGTTACACGTTAATTTTCTTAAATTTATAATTTTCTACATTCATGTCATATTGAAAACATATTACAATTCGTTAGGGCAGTATTCATATGGATAATTAGGATTCTATAAATAAAGGGAAAAATTTATGATTAAGGAAAAGAAAGAATTTTATTGCAAGCAAATGAGAGAATGACCGGCCTGAATCCAAAATTTCGCAATTCTTATTATCATGTCAGAACATGATATTGTTTTGGGAATGAAGTTTTCTGGCGTTAACAAAAATCCGTAGACAAAAAATTAAAAAAAATTATTATCTGTACGAGCATTTCAAAAAATTAGCTTTGAATAATATGTTGCCATCGCATTTACAAGAACTCTGATTAAAAAACAATAATTAATGACTACAACCAATAAAACCTAGAAAAAATGTCATTTTGGGCACGTGATTACATGAAATGAGATAAATAGGAAATATGATTTTTTTTTCAAACATTAAATGTGAGACTAAGTTTTTTTTTGAATCGTTTGCAGTACTAAAGTGACTCATTCGATGAAACGATTAAAACGAATAAAAATATAATTTAACTCGCACGAATACGTGGTGCTTGGCCGTTCAAGAATTTATGTTCTGACAGGATGCATTGAAATATGCATGGCAGATTTCATTTTAATCATTTCTTAATTTTTGTCTTATGAACTACACGATTTTTTTCAGAATTTTATTTTCAAGAAATTTGGTTCATTTTTAGTTTATCTTTTTTTCAAGCGAAAAAAGTAACTACCATGCAAAATCTAGAAGCTAATAAACTGCTCAAATTAATAAACTGTGGATCTCAAAGCACTGTGTCAAATTCCAAAAATATGGCAACGAATATTTCTCGATGAATGCATTTAGAAAATGCGTTCAATACACTAGTTTTTGAAATTTACCCACAGTTGCTAATTAGAGTTAGTTGTGATTTTAATGAACAGCTCAATTGGTGCAAGAAAATGCCAAATTTTTAAATTAATATTTAAGATAATATAAAGAAGATTTTTAAACAAAATGTTTTTTATAGAACAATCGCATATTTGATTTGTGAGGATAAATTAATTGTAAATATATTTACTATTATTTTTTCCTAAATTTACATATATTTTCTCATTTGGTCCACATGATTCGTGGAAAAAATCGTTATAATACCGTGACTATTTTAGAGACTCGTGCAAGTTTTTGCTCAATCTTTTGTAATTTGTCATTTTTATTTTCGCCGATTGAATATAATTCTTTCTAGATAGGTAATCTCCTTTGGGTAAATAAATCCTTTCCATGAAAAAAAAGGGAGAAAACTATCTAATGATATAATTTTTTTTGTCTGAAAATAAAAATTAACTTTATCTAGTGTATTTAGTGACGCATTTTTTCATATTCAAATACTTTTATTTTTTATGTTTGGTGAATTGATTCTAAAAAATTATTGCTGTAAAACGATCACACCCATACATATGCTCATTTTTTTTAGATTCAAAATTATGTGATGTAATTTGTCACAAGACCAGTTATCTAAATAAATTTAAGTGCACCCGCTCCCCTTTCTTTTAATTGAGATGAAGTCAAGATGGTACTTCAGTTATCAATGTATCTCCTATCCTTATTTGGAAACTTTAGACTGAGTAGATTTTATAGAACTTTCAATATTCCAATATCACAAATTAATGAGGAAAATATTATTTATTCGGTTTATAAAAACTTTTAAAGAAGAAATAAAGACTAAAATCATAAGCGCTGTGTTGATACAACCATTCTGTTCCTTGTCTTCCAGTCCACATGTCAATAAATTTATTGCCTAGGAACTTGAAGGATTTTATAACATTGTGAAAGAACTGATAACTATATTGCTGAGTTGATTATGGTATTGATAACTATATTGCGTTCATCTTATTTAATGTATAAACTCATTTTAAACAGAATTAATCGATTTAATTTCATAGAGCAAAATAAATAAATAAATAAATAATAATAATAATAAATAAAATAAAAATCGTATTACTCTGCTTATATTTTTGAATTGACATCTACTCTACGATACAAAAATTTCAAGAACAGGATTACTCGATGATTTTAATTTTATTTAAAATCCTTTACATTCATTAAATTTTACCTTTCTACAATTTTCAGCTATTTTTTTTTGTTTTAACGCTTGGAACTCAGTAAAATTCTTAATGCTCATTAGTATAATATCAAAATTAAATCATGTGGAACGAAGAAATTACTTACAATAAGTTTATCAAATTATAATTTAAAATGTGCTAAAAATATGAATATATTTTAGTGTCATTCAAAGATTCATCCATGTCTGCAACACACACACACACACACACACACACACACACACACACACACACACAATACTTTTTATAAATAGCTGGAAAATAAATTTGCATTGAATATTTTATTTTCCCTCCTGAATATTAGTTCTAGACCCACGATTTTGTAAGATCCTATATTAGACTGAAATTAGAATCGCCGACGCGAAAGAATTCCTTTAATTTAAATAACATGCAAAACCTTTTTTTTTAACCTACAAGATGAAAAACCTTAAGATAAATTTTAAGTTTAATTTTAGCATATAAAGGCAAGCAATACGGCGCAGAAACATATGGCGGTTCTTAGAAACCTTGCTATGACAGAGAATCTTCGAAAATACTTTCAAAGTTACAAGTTCAATTTGAAACAATTTCAGAGATGACAAATTTGTATTCAAGATTATTTGTATCTATCATCCCAAACATATCGACTTTTAATTTCTTTGTGGATTCCCCAGGAATTTAATCTAGAGAGTAAATAGAAAAAATAATTCCCTTCCTCCTTATCAATTCATTTTGTTAGATTTGTTGCGCTGAGAGAAATCGGTGTAAAATAATTGAAAAATATTATGAACTTACGACTACCTGCCGCAACATCATGAAGTAATTCTGATAACACAAACACTTGAAACATCCAATTAGTTTATCTGACGAATAATATTTCCAACAAACATTCTTTGGTCCGCCTATGGCTGTCGCTTTTCTCTAATTCAGTATACTATGGCAAAGTGTTTTAATTTATAATTTAAATAGGTATAAAAAAGAGACTGGGCTATTTAAAAAAAGAATTAAACAAAAATCGCCTATCAGGGATCAGGAAACCGATTTTTTCAATTATAATTTTATTTTCGCATACTAAGGATTTCATCCGGTACTCAATCACAAATTTTTGATAAATTTTGAAGGTCTGGATGTTCTTGATTTTGAAAATATATCTGTCGAATTATGTCCTCATTGTTTATGAGATTATAATATCACAAATATGCTATAAAATTCTGTATCTATACTTAGTATAAAATGAAGTCTCCAGAAAGTGTTTGTATGTTAGAACCCCAAAAACTCTAGAAATAGTTAACGGATATTGGAGGTATTTATGCCATCTTGTAGAGCATCTATTGGGAAAGGTTTTAGTACATTAAAATCGCATCAAAATAAAAAGGGAAGTTTTATAATTGCGATTTTAATGTATCCGCAGATGTGCCAATAGCAAGAGTTGTGGTATACATATGCAATACATTTCTTTGTTTACGTCTGATTTTAAACAGCGATGAAAATATCTTTATGACGTAAAGAAGAAAATCCAAACTCAGCATATTTTTATGTTTGTTTGATGTTGCTTATCATGCACACGTCATATCGGGTGGATGCTAGACCAGTTTAAAGCTAATTTTTCTTCTTCGAGGCTATAACACAGGCAAAGCTTTCCGGGTACTGCTAGTATATACATTTATATATGACATTTTGAGAGAATTTTTCTAAAACGCATTTATATTATCTCTATGAAAGAATCTGCAAGAAAAAAAAATAAAGAACATATTTAATACTTGTTAAAATATTGTTTGCGCTTCTAATTATTTCATTATACGCATGTTTCTTGTCGATCTGTCACTGTGAAAATAATTTTAAAAGTATTTATTTGTATCTAATTAATGGAGGCTAAAAGTAAAAATCAATAAGTGAAAATTGGAGTTGGATGATAATTAATAATGACAAAGTATTGGAAAAAGTTTGTCTCATATATAGGAATGAATTTGGGGTATATAATTAATACTGTTTTGTTTGGTGCGCGCGCACGCGCGCGCGTGTGTGTAATTTTTTTGTTTCAATTGCTTGGCAAAAACAAGTCTGAAAACCCAAATTTGATTTTTGCATATTTTTAATCGTAAATCAGAAATTAATGTCCGAAATACTCGTCAGATTGAGTAAAAATATACATTCACGCCAAAAGGCTAATATTTCTTAACAATTGGTTTATATACCTTTACGAAAGTTCTTTTTCAACCAATAAATCTCTATACGAAAGAACGAAGGCTATTCATAGCCGAAAAAATTCAAAGTGCCATGGATAAAATGGGACGTTTCGAAGATAAAGTGGAGGAAAATTCGTTTTTTAAAAATTTTTTCGCAATATTTAAAAGTTTCGTAACCAGGATCTGGTATATTTAGCGAAACGCATGAAACAAGGAATTAGAATAAACTGAAAGTGTGGTGTCTACTATTGGTCAGAGTGACTTTGGTG
Organism: Argiope argentata; assembly: GCA_026289955.1. NCBI lineage: Eukaryota > Metazoa > Arthropoda > Arachnida > Araneae > Araneidae > Argiope > Argiope argentata. The sequence continues at coordinate 5,415,060 of JAOUZG010010699.1, forward strand.
TACTGTGCAGTATCTGAGGTAGGTATCTATCATAGTTCCATTATGTGAGGGAAAGGGGTAGATAATCTTCCTGGAGAACTTTAAACGTTAAATGGATGTATTTGTATTTAAGCAGGAGATAATCTCCAGCGACAAATCTTATCAATCTATCGGCTTTAGAATAATGCTATTTAAAAGGACAGACAAAAAATATAATTCAAAATTTTATTCCTCTCATTTTTATTTTATGTCTAGATATAACATGGCTTTATCCAGTAGGTCTTTGGCGGGTGTCGTCAAATTTTCTGAGTTACTTTTTGATGAAACACTGGTTAGTAATCGTATTTTCACCGCGCACTTCTCTTTCGAATCTCTCTGGACGAATGGGGACGGGCGATGAGGAAAGAGAGAGCGTGTTGAATCGATAGGGGCTGCACACCATCCGATCGATAAGGGGTAGTGGTCGATCTTCTGGGGAGACGGCGGATCGATGCTGCTTCCGAACGGCATTCCCCGGGATGGAAATGGGACGACGTGACACTCGGCTCCGCCCCTGAGTAATGTCACTGGCATCTTTCCCTAATGGATCACTGCTCTTTCATCCTGGAATATCAGTGCCCCATTCAAAACAGTAACACAACTGCGCAATGGGATAGAGAAAGGCGCTGCAGCATTATGGAGGCTTTTTAACACTTTTAACACATAAAGATCGATTTATGGATTTATCATCAAAATATTTATTATGCGTTGTGCAACAAATTGGAATAAATTAAATCTTTCAATATTTCCCAAAATAAGTATTCTTTTATCACAATTGTCGGTTTTTAGCTAAAAAAATTTGCTAAGATCTGGCAATAATTTCATAAACTAATGTTCATTGAATTTTAAAGTAGCTGAACTTAAAAAAATATCTATTTAAAATGCCATTGTTTTGTTATTTTTTTCAGCTTGCACCCTTTTTTTTTAAAAAAAAAATAGTTATATATCAAGTAACTCAGTATTTTTATTATACTGATTGACAGTGAGTTAACTAATCCGGAAATTATTATTTTTAAATAGAAAAATGTTTATAATTTTAATAAGGACATGAATTCATACTTCAGAAGCAAAATATGCATTAAAAACACGTATATGCATTTCAGACATGTTTTTCTCGTTTAAAATAGTGTTCAAATTATTCTTAGGATTCTACAATAATTTCCGAAAAAAAAATCGGTAGTAAAATTTTATTTTACTTCATTTTTCCCCCTAACTCCCAATTAAAACTTACATCATGGAGAAGAATGGTCATGGTGAATCAATAATTTAAAATGTATTTTTTTTTTTTGCGATTCTACTTTATTATTTTTATTTATTTATTTTGGAATTTACATGTACTCAGATTATCAAAACGCAGGATCTGTTTGCACAAAAAATACATTTCCACACAAAAAATATATGAGGAAAATAGAGAAGAATATTAAAAAAAATTTAAATGCCATTTATAACGACATGAGTCTTTGTGGGGGAGGAGCATTTACTTCAAATTATTCCGTATACCTTCAAATATCTATTTTAAAATTAAAACTATTGGATAATACATGAAAATTGTAATGTAAAGAGGGCACGATATGGATGAAAAATGTCTTTATAGCTTTGCTTAATTTGCATTAAAGATATTAAATTTTAACGGAAATTACTTGTACATTAAGAATTAAAGAAAGTAACATTTAAATAAAATTTCGGTAATGCAGCATATTAGAAAACTTTTCTTGTACAATTAATTCGGCAATATTAAGTTTTATATGTAAGCATATATGAGTGTGTAACTAACTCCGAGTAACATATGAAAAATAAAAAGTTGAAGCAGTTTTATTTCCATCTATATGAAAAACACAAAGAGGATTATTGTAACAGTCAAGAAATTTAGCCTGGGATTTCGATGCATTTTTACAAATTTTTGGAATTGTGCCTGTCTGCGAAATTATTAAACAATATTAAACAAATTTATTGCATTTTTCGGGAACTCATACAACTGTGTATTCTGAATGTCGCCTAATTACCTCTGATCGAAGCGGTATCAACATGATAAATTGTGACCAATTACACTCTATAATTCCATCCAAATACGCCAACAACCAGTTTTTTTAGATTAGAAAGATCTGAACAAAAATGGATAAAAAAAATCTTGAAAAATCAGATACCAATCTTTTTCTATTATCAGATTGTATTGAAACAATTGTGGGCCTAAAGTCAGCATTCCTTCCCAGTAGCTTTCTTGTTCACGGCGGTTGGCATTCAGCCACAAACGCTAGTACAAAGCCCGATCGTCACATCTCGCCAACATCTGGCGTCCTAAAAGACAGAACCATTCCTTTTATAACCATAACCACTTAACCATTCCTTTTATAATATTTCCTGATGTTCCTCTACAATTACAACTCCTTACCTAGAAGTTACTCACATCAAGTTCGTTACTAAACTCATACAACCCACCACACTATGTTTTACTGACAATCCTCAAACTCACCAAATCATTGGACTGTTTATCCTCTCCAATTTTCAAACACCCACAGCTTTACATGACACTAAAAATTCAAGCCAGAAAGATTCCCTGTAAAATCATAGTCCATACATGTGGAAAATATACCATTCTCACCCTCACGGGACTTTAAAATTACTTTTGTGGGGAATTCAGCTAACTAGGCCCTCTTAATCTGAGCATTCCAAATGTCACTATCAGGTTAATTCGTGTTCACAAACTCATATCCTGATACCTGACTGGTACCTTTACTTTCTTGCAAAACCCTTTCTGTTGACGTGACCTACAAATTTTCTATCTGAGTATGCATTACAATGATACATGCACAAACCGAACAGGCCTTAAAGGACAAATCAGGTAAATTATACCGATTTAAAACTAATTAGAAGGATTTATGCGTGATTGTGATTATTCTTAATTTTATGTTTTATTATTTTATAGACGTTCATCGTATTTAAAATTACTCTTGGCGTAAATAATGCAATTGGTATTGGGCCCAAAATAATAATTTGGAATAAAAGAATTATATTCAATTATATTAAGTTTAAATAGTGCTTTTAGGTATATTTTAAATTAAGAAAAAACATATTAAAAAGTTAGAGCTCTACACGCATTATTAGCTTTTGTTTAATGCCTTTACAAACTTCTTATGCATTTTCCTCAGTCTTCCGTTTTTAGTTGTTCCCATTCCCTTCAAACTTTCGCAATTATTTTCTTTTTCACCAGATTTTTTATATTTTTTTTCGGTTGTAGATAGTGCCTTGACATTTTTTAATGATACTTTGAAGCTATTAGAGTCAATATGAATTTAAGTCTGAGAGTCAGAGTAGACATCTTTGAATTTTTAGGTCTAATTACAAAGTTTTTCTGGAAAAACAATTGTTAAAGTTTTACAAAGAGTCAGATCTTAAATTCCATAATAACTTATGTTGACAATAACCAGACTATAAATCAGATAAAATAATTTTACATTAAAAAGTAAATATTCTATAAAAAATTTTAAACTTTGAAAATTTTATTTTTAAAAATATTATTATAGGGGAACATGCTAAGCTAAAATTTATATCAAAATCAATTTCATAATACAAATAATTCAATCAACAAATCATTTTAATTACTTTTAATATTACTGCGTATATATATATATTTTGAAAAGTTCCTTAAGCTTAATGGATGAAATATGGGAAGTGCTCTTTCCACCAAATTTGTAGATGTGTGTCAGTTTTTGAACGAAATACGTTTATCTTAGAAGAAATTAAGCACGATTACTAGAAAATCTGAAAATCTACATGGAGGAATTTTGTCACATAGTTTTAGCATCTATAATGAAGAACCATATTAAATTTGGTACGTAACGTGTTAATGGAATCTGAACATTCGCATAAAATGTAAATGCGATAGTTCAAAAATGCAAATTTTGATAAATGAAAATTGTTATGTAATTTTATTGCCATAATCCTAATTCTGTTCAAATTTTGGTTTCATTCAACACAAATAAATTTCATTCGACAATAAAGGTGAACAAAATGTATATTCTGTTTTTTCCACTGTACTACGAAGCTCCTTGTTCAGGAACTTGTTGCGTGGAAGCTCCCGAAAATAAAAATCTGAGAACTTGGGCATTTCACTGTTTTACCTAAGGTTCATAATTCTTATGCGAGGAGAAGGAGGGGTGATAGCTCTTTATACGTGAAATTAAAATACGCATGAAAGTTCTGGAATACTACTCTGACTAGTTAATGCTAAATAAATGGAAGTCGATAAAATATATTTATTTAAAACTTCAAGTAAGCATTTAAAACTAAAAAAGATTTCTAAATTATATGGGTAACTAATATACTTATTATCATGCCAGAACATGATGTTATTTTGGAAATGAGGTTTGTGGTGTCAACAAAAATCCGTTGGTAAAAATTAAAACAATCCGTAGGCCAAAGATTGAAATTTTATTATCTGCACGTTCATCTAAAAAAATCAGCTTTTAATAAAGTGTCGCCATTGCATTCACAAAAGCCCTGAACTAATAGATTGACTAAAAAAATAAGTTAATGACCACAGCAAATAAAACCTGGAAAAATGTCATTTTGAGCACGTGATTACATGATATAAAATAAATGAAATGCGATATTTTTCTAAACAATCAATGCGAGACAAAGTTTTTTTGGATCGTTTGTAATACTAAAGTAACTCATTCAACGAAGCAATTAAAATGAATAAAAATATAATTTAACTCGCACGAGCACGTGTTGCCAACGATCACAAAAACTTTGTCTCGCATTTATTGTTTGAAGAAAGTATTTCCTTTCATATAATCACGCTCTCAAAATGACATTTTTTATATATATTTTCTGTATCAATAACTTATATATATATATATATATATATATATATATATATATATATATATAT
>JAOUZG010010699.1:5419978-5432766 GCA_026289955.1 Argiope argentata
ATATATATATATATATATATATATATATATATATATATATATATATAGTCATTGATACAGAATATATGGATCAATAAGAAGTGTCTGTCTGTAACTGCAAATTAAAATCCCTGAGAGTCTTTAACTTGATTTTTAATTAATAAACAAACAATATTCGTTTATATTTTTAATTTTTTTACAATTTTTGTTGCTTTATAGAAAATAAAATAAAATATATATCTAAATTGAAAAAATCTGTCGCCTTAAGTAAAATAACATTTAAATACATGTTTTATTTGGAATAAGTTACGATTAACAGTAATAATTTAGACATATTCAAGCTGATAAAATGGAAAAAAAGATCCTGTTTTATAATGAAAAAATGAACGTAAATAATTTCATTGTAAAATAAATTATTCGTTTGATACCGATAAAATCTAAAAAAAAAAGTATTATTCAATTAGTCCTAAAACTCTTTGTGTGTGTGTGTGTGAAAAAGTAGTTTTATTTCTTAATTCCCTCTTTTCAAGAATCATCTGATTTAGACATCTAAAATACATTAAAAATACATGGTTATGTAATATATATATATATATATATATATATCAAAAGAAAAAATTCTGCATTTTTAAATCAGTACAAGGTCATTTGATTTGAAAAACTTTCATTTTAAAATTAAGTAACTTAGCGATACAGGAAACATTTGTAAAAAATCGTTTTAATGTTATACCATATTAGTTACTCTGACTCGATTATAAGGCTGACTTTTTAACAACATTTCTTGATGAATATAACATAAATAATAACTGTTTACCAATATTTTTACATTATTCAACTAAACGCATGGCCTACATTATTTCCTCGGATTCGTGTTTGTTTTATATTAAAGCTCTTTTTAAATATACAATGGTCAAGAAAAACGAACTCTGAGAGGTCTCTCCCAAATGTATTGCTGGTCTTCGGTAATTTGATGACACCGACGCAGTAATCTAGTGCAGAATTTGTGGAATTTTCAAGTCATTACAAGTATTATTTCACTTTATAAAAACAGCTTGTAAACTCTATGGGTCATAACTCGAATATTTTAGTTTCCTGAAAATGTAACGACAATTCTTGAAATGTTATTAAATATCGAACACATAATCCACAAATATGGAATGAGACACTTCTAATGTACAGGGTGACCATAATTAAACTGGAATTGCTAACAGTATTCTGTAGCGCGATCTATTTGCGAGAATGACGCCACATTTTGTAGGAAGATTAAACTAGACGGGGGATGTAGAATTCCACACACAAAAAAAAAAGTTCCTAAAGTCACCGTTAGGGGAATAAGTGACGCCGTGTAATAAAAAATAGAGTGTTAACAAATGCAAATCATTACGGAAATAAAATTACCTTTTATTTTGCACATTTTCTGATTTAGTTCCAGTGCAATATGGCAACACTTTTAAAAAAGCGAAAAATTTACATAAACACCGATAAAGTCTCTTTATCTGCAATTTCACTTACTGGGTAACAGAGAACGCTGAGCAAAAGAAGTTCTTTATTCAAATTCTTTATTTACGTTTCATCCATTGGCACAGTGCCAGTTGCTGGGCTTTAAAAGGCAATGTGTTACTTTTCGAAACAATCGGAATAAAAGTTTATGTGCAATGTCTCCTTCTTAAGACGAACGTGCGTTACTGGTCAAATTCTTTTACCTCTGGCGACTATGGGATTACCTTAAGTCCAAGGTCTGTCAAGGAGTTGTCCAGGACCTTGCTAAGTTGAAGGATAACATATCACGGACTGTACGGGAGATTCCTGTAGACGTTACTTTCTGCTGTTGTGAATACTGTGCACAGAATGCAATATGTGATCCACAAACACGTCAGCCACATTGAACATTATTTGAATGTGCAAAATAAAAGGTAATTTTATTTCCGTACTGATTTGCATTTGTTAACAATCTATTTTCTATTACACAGAGCCACACATTCTCTTAGAGGTGACTTTTGGAACTATTTGGGGGGGGATCTTTCGTCCCCCTTCTTATTTAATCTTCCTAAAGAATGTGGCGTCATTCTCGCAAATAGATCGCACTACAGAACACTGTGAGCACTGCCAGTTTAATTATGGCCATCCTGTATAAAGCATTTCAAAAATATTTTTCGACCATTGTAATTTAGCATTCTGTTTAGACAGTGCAATGCTTTTTTTGGAAGTAAATCCACCTACCTGCCAACTGGGATCGGCATTCCTATAGTACATGAAATTCTCCTTAATCCACTTGTAGATGGCCGAAAGAGTCATTTTGTTCTTGTTGGCCTTCATGGCCATGCAAATGAGCGTTGCGTACGAGTAAGGCGGCTTCACACTGCCATTGTTCTTGTAGTCTACGTCCTCCACCTGAGGAGGCTTGCTGCAGAAAGAGGAGGACACTTTGGTCTTGGCGAACAGCAGGCCCTTGTTGGCTTCCGGAGAGGGCACGGGGCTGGCGGGAGGCGTTTCAGGGGTAGGAGCCCCGAACTTAGTCATGATATTCAGGTTCTGCAACCAATTGAGATCGGTGAGGCAGTCGTCGACATCGCTGATTAAGTCCTCTGGGTTTTGCTCGCGCCAATTCTGATGGAACCGCAGCGCCATCTCGTCCTTAGACACGATGGGCATCTTGAAGGTCATCTCAGCCTGACCACCATGGACGGAAGGAATGGAAAGCACCTATTAGAAGTCAAAAAATGCTCTTATTGATACTTTTTTGCAAAAACCCACTGACAGCAACAAAACACATACAAAAGAAAGCTAGATGGATGTCCTGTCGATCACGTTTTATGTGATCAAGTTGCCAAGCGATAAATGCTAGAAAATTTAAGAAAAATTGTAATTGTTTTTTGTTCAGATTTATTCTGCAGTATTGTTAGGCAATTCTTTCAGTTGATTTATTTTAGTTGACTTTTTATTCATATTGAGAGGGTGTATACCAAATACACAATACTATTTTAAGTATATTGCGCAACTTTTGCTGGAAGAAAAAAAGGTTAGACTTTTGCAAATTAGGAAACATTTAATTAGTGGCTGTGATGTCATGAGAATTAATTTCCATAGAAGAGAACGGATGCTATATTTTGTGGAAGAACATTGCCTAATTTTCTACTCACCGAATTGATATGAAAGAATGTAAAAAATAAGTGATTATAACCTGTGATAAGTGTCCCCGTAGGGCATTTTTTTTTCAAAAAAATAAATAGCAGCATGAGATTAAAGATAAAACTGAAAAAATATACAATCTTTTTTAAATAATCATTGTTATGTAAATATTCTGAGCAGCTGCCAGCTGCTCCAGCACTTTGAATCAGTTCAATCAGGCATATTTTATCAAAATTGCTTTATTTGACACAGGCACAAAACAGGAACACTAAAGATACAACACAAAAAACGTTACAGTTAGTTACAAATCATCACAATACAACAATACCAAGAAACTGCTCATATTAATTCAGCACTCAGTCCACTGCAGTTCCTTTTCAGGGATTTTCTTGATTGATTGTGCAACAATTATGGAACTGAAATTGAATCCTCTTTAGTTAAATGCTTCACATTAATTCATCCTATAACCTCTTTTGATTTTTATCGAAGATTATCAAAGATCTCTCAGAAATATCACAGGGCTTAATAATAACTCAAGCTGTGATTTTTTAAAAAAAAAATTCTTAAAAGAAAAGAACGTTTGAAATTTTGAAGAAACCACTCAGTTCCTAAAATTTTTCCTTTGAAAGAAAGTAACATTTTTCAAATTTCTCTGTTAATCACAAAATACCGAAATATTTTTTAAAATTAATTTGCTGAGTTTAGTCTAATATATACTATAGTAATTGAAAATGAGCAGAAGAAGCTAAAAATCCTTTTACGAAGTCAAGATAAAATGTCATTTATATCCAAGTTAAATTATATCTGGATTTTCAGCTGTGAATTTAGTTAAATAGGGAACTAAATAATGAGGTATGTGAAGAAAAAAAGTTCCTACGCATAGGTAATTCAGATCTTGTCCTATAAATAAAATACATTAAGTTTATCTTGATAAAGGTCTACATCACAAAATAAGTGTTAGGGATATTAACTAGAATTAGACAAAAATATAACACGTGTCATGTTGAATGTATAGCATGAATTATATTTTTTAATTCCCATTAAAATTTTTATACCTTCGAAATGATACTTGCTAACTTATCCTCTTTTATTAGACTACATATAAGGCCAGACTAATGATGAATGCTTAATTCTAGTAGTTTCTATCAGTTTAAACATCCATTGATAGTTAATAAATATGCAAAACTTCTCGAAATTCACCTTAATTCCTATGAACTAAAAAATCTTCAAGCACACACGTTTTTCTCATTGTAAGCCAGCGTTTCTAAATCTTGGTAAAACAGCAGCATTCTTTTGATACAAAAATTCAGTATATCTGTCGAGTGACTTGGGGTACTGCTTTAATGATCTAATGATACTAATTTATGGCACGTAAAAGACATAGATTTCCTGACATTTAAGATTAAAAGTTTACTTAACAATTTATATTTTAAAACTCGCGTCATTTTCAACATTGTGCGTTTTCTGCGAAGAAAAAGTAAGCGATACGACTTTAAATAGCAATCCAGAATGCAATATAGATTATAGATATAATTCACCCCTTTCCTGTGTCTGTCAGTCTAGAGTGCGATTTCACTTACATTTTAAAATTATTCAGTATGTACCTCGAAAGCGCAATTGCTTTTCCTATTCCCGCAATTTCTATCACCTCTTGGGCTATTCTGTCGGTTCTTTTCAATTTTTTTGTTCTCGTCCACTACAAACTTTCCTTCCACGTGGATGGGAAAACCCTATCACAAATTTATTCTGTTGTCTTTTCCACCTGAAGACGAAATGAAATGCGTTTTATGGCATCCATCTTTCTTCTCATTAAATAAAGTTATGTCCCGGGCAGTAATTCTTCTGGGTCCAATCTAATGTTGGAGTGTGTCATCAGCTAATGGCCTTTCCTTCATTCGGATGGCGATATCGATCCTCAAGACGTGTCTGTAATGGTCTCCCCTCGGGGAGTGAGGTGGGCGGGGCCACGAGATTAGAATGCAGACGACGATGTCGCTTCAGAGCCATTCACCTCCTTTGCATGCTGAACTGAAGTGAAGGGTAAATTTATGAAAAACTCCTTTGCTTCGTTCTTATCTTTCGCAAAATGACCGGTTGTACGGTGAAATATGTCTCGGAGTTTTACCATGTCTTAAATTATCACCAAGACCTATCATGATTGCTGCCCACAAAAATATACTCTGTTGAAGAAACTAGAGAAAAATAACACAGTAAAAAAGGGGGAAGGGTGAGGAAGAACAGAAATTTAATGAAAACTCGATTTTCTCAAGCCATATGACTTTTAACTTTCTTGAATTTAGAAATTAACTATGCTAGGTTTAAGGAATAGTTCTTTCTACCGATTTGGAAATGATTTTGAAAATTTTGCCATTTTATTAATATGAATGTTTTGCTTTTACGTACAAGTAATAGAAATAAATTGTTTTACAGCAGATTTGAATCACAAAAAGTTAATCCTTATATTTGATTAATTTATGTGTATCTTTTTAAACTTATCTTTTCAAAAGACAAATTGATTTTTGTTTGGAAAGTTAAAATAAATTAAAGAAAGCAGTGTTAGTGTTCTCTCCTTGTCTTTTTCTCGTATTGGTTTGTACGGTACTTAGTATCTTATTTCACCATATAATATCTCGTTAGGAATAAGCATTTTGAACATTTTCCCATCGACCAACAGGGTGCAAAAGTGTATACAGATCTATAATTCTGGCGATGATATTCTCTCAGCATTTAAAATAATTGGCAAAAACAGTCTCTCACTTTCAACCACTGATTCAGTTTCGCCAATTTTTAAATGGCGCGAAGCTCAAACACTTATCATACGCCACAATGACGGTTTGTAATATCTTCATTTTTATTTTGAGAGAAATCTCAAAAGCATTGTTTAATTTGGAATTCTCGCTTTGGGGAAAATCTTGAAAAGACTCCCATCTGAACAAATTGTACTGGTTCTTACTTCATGTGAAAGGTTATGCGACATAGCAATGCTTACTCATTTTTTCCATAATTTTTGACAGATATTCATAAATTTAGCTTTGAGAGAGTCCTTAGTCATAATTGAAGTGATTTCGTCAGTTAATTTTAACTTAATAAGATTGTGTTTTATTTAATAAGCATAATTCAAAATTAGACTTACTTTTGTTATCATAAGATTTGGTTAATCAAAGTTAGTTGATGTATGTAAATTGAATCCGTTAACATGATGGGCAAACAGCTGGTTACCAAAAATGGCTAATATGAAACACTTCATCCAATTCGTTGTCTTTTTAACTTACCATGTTCAAATGCAGACAAAGAGGCAGTACATATTCTTTAATTTGATTGATTTTGTCTGAAATTTAGCAAATATTTCCTTTAAAAAAAGAAATTAATTTCGAAACCAAATTTTAATCATAAAGTTTAGCACAATTGCAGCACTCACAGACAGGCAAATGCATATTATTCCTTTTTTCTCCTAAAGAGAGTTTAAAACGTAGAGATTCTTCACAACGTAGTGACTGAATATTTCGACTGTTGATACCTCGTACATGAGAAAGTCAAAAGAAGCTCCACTCACTTCGGATGCTCATAAATCTGTTACTTAACCAACTAGTTAATATTTTGGTAACCTATAACCGATTACTCCGACTCGCTGGGAAGCACGCGGGAAAGTCTGAATGACCGGACCGCTGCAACAACAACACTGGTGAGAACTGTGGTTGTGACCTAAGGGCCTTCACCGGCTACAGTACAACTCTTCCCTTGAAAAGTACATCCCACCATCGATGGAAGGTAGCCGACCTCAGCCTTCCCACCATGGTGGCGAGAACCAACTGCCATACCGAAAACATCTCCTCGATTATGAGGTGCCTTCCAGTGGGAGTAACTCTTTGGTAAGCTCAGCTTCTTCTCATACAGATGGATTTCAACTGGAGAAAGATGCTATTGTTTTTAATCAAGTCAAAGCATTACTTAAAATTGCAATTGAATTTTTGATGCTATTTTAGAAACAACTATAAACTGCTCAGAACATTATGTAATTTTTCTTGCTCAGTCGTACATGGTGAATTTATTTTAGAGGAAATAATTTGAAACGCTGGATTTTATAAAATTTAAAACTTAATTACTTTATTAAATAAAAAATGCTCAATTACATTTTTACCTTCTTTAAAAAATGATATTTTATAAAATATACCTTTTCGCCTTCTTGTTTCAATCATTAGACTTTTATTATTATTACTGCATTTTTCTTTCTATCACCTATTCACTCCCAAAAAGGCGAATCTCTGCTCTAGTTAAACACATTAGAATTATATAGGCATACACTTCATTACATAAATATGGCAATTCATTTTCAGATCAGCCCCAGATGAGCGTTTCTTTTCTGTTAATAAGCCCCATGTCAGCGTTGTGAAACATGCCCTCCATCTCCCAATGTCTATTTGCCAACGTAATTTTCGAACCCTTCCATTGGATGGCAAACAGAGGGATGCAGGAGGACGACGGTAAACAAGATGGGAAGAGGGGAGGGATGCCAAAGAGTTGCTTAACGGAAGGATAGCGTGACAAGAGCATCTCCCTCTCAGTCTCTCTTTTCTGTCTCCGAATTCCGCACAAATAAACGAAAGTGCTCGAGTTGACATTGACACTCAGTTTGGAGCCTTCGCACGAGGTGACATGAAAAACTGGTTCAAATATACTTGAATACAGTGTACAGAAAAGCTATGGTTGTTTTAAAAATAGAATGTAGGTAAACTGTGATAATTACATTAGTTGTTCTTGTAAGATATTTTTGTAGGAAATTGAATAATTTGGTGATAAATATTTATTTTTTTTTGTACAGATACCAAATATCACTGACAAATAATGCTTCAACTTAAGAAGCCTTGGTTTTCTGCAGATTAAAAAAATGTTGAAAAATTCATGATACATACATAATTAACAAAAACTATTGTTTAATAAGCTTATCGTTGGTTCTATTTTTAACGGGATGGGGTTTTAATTCAAGCTATGACGTTAATATGTTTTATGAATTTATAGCCAGTTTTGCAGACTTCCTGGCATAGGGTAGCGCGTCTTTTCCGAGATCTGGGCATTCCGGGTTCGAGGCCCGGTTTGGACATGGTTGCGCTTCTGTGTTATACCTGTAAGGTGTGTGAATGTACTCTCCAGTAAAAAGGAGATCTGCAAGCGAATGTGATGAGTGAGTTGCAAGTCGTACTCTTGGTCCTAGTTTGCGCTACTTCAAAACAAGAGACGCTTGTTTTAGGCTTAAAATCCTTAGTGCATCAACGAGCTGGTTCATGCCAAGTGCCATTAGAAACAACAACAACATATCCATTCTTAAAATTTTGAATAATTTACCTAAATAGCTTACTTTTTTCGAAATGTAATGCGAGGCTCATTGAAATAATAAGGTCTTTATCAGTTTCAAAAGCTGTCAATCTTTGAAAATTTTTAAGGATTGTTTGATGTTATTTTTCAAACACTCACCACTCCCAACTATTATACGCCGCTTGAAGTATGTAATTATAAGACTTCCTGCAACGACTCTTTGGAAATGGTTGTACATTCACTATCGATAGTTATTTCTTTAGGAATCATCGTAGACTTTCCTAAATAACTTTTTCTTTCTAAAAGTTCTACAAGCAGAAATAGCGTTGATTATGATCTGGAAAATACCATTGTCAATCAATACTCTTTTAATAATATGCGGCTAATCTATTATAAGAATGGAACAATCATAATTTTCTTTCAAAGAAAGTCTAATTAGTATTGTTGAGCCTTGGCGTTGTCTTACGTCAGTTGAACAGCTCTGGTAGGGTTTTCAAAGGATGGCCAAAAATTTGTGAGATATACTAACTAAATTGAAATAATTACATACTTTACAACAAAGGAATCAGCATAACTTCTGCTAGATGAAACTCCATTGTCATTTTTTAAAGTATATTAAGTCACTGTCATGTGTTTTCCAAGCATATTCTAAAGCACGATTACTAACTAACAACGATGCTTGGTATTAACACAAGAAAATTTGCTAACAAAAATTCTCAAATCACTTACTGTAGAATGCTAATAAAGATATAAGTGCCACTTTTGCTACCAGCAAGTTTAAAACGGAAGATGATGTCATTATTAGTGGTTGTTGTTTAGTGAATATATTAATAACGGAGGGAAAAACAAAAGTATCAATGAATGAAAGATGATGAATCTTTAAACAAAAGTATGGAAGCTCATATAAAAAAATGGTTAAAAAAAATTAAGAGAAGATTATATAATTACAACGAATATCTTTAAAAAAACTGAAATAAAGCACAAACATTTATTATATAAAAATTAAAATATATTATGAAAGCAAAAATGATTCTAATTTCCTTACAGATTTTCTATCTATATCTCAAACTTTTACATTTTAATTTCAATTTTGATGCTCAAATTTTTTGAAAAAAAAATCTTATTGGGCTGTGGAAGTTTTTTTTAATATAAAAAGATAATAATTTTATAATTAATATTAAAATAATTCTGATTTATTTCATTTAAAAGCTAAACGAATTATTTTTAAAAAATAAATTCTTTTCAGAGATGTGTTCTAAAATGCTTTGAATTTTTTTCCCCTTTCGAAAATGTACACTTTTTAAACTTTTCATTTCGTTATTAGAAAATATCAAAAATATATACTAACAATAATTTTATTATTCTAAATAAATTTAAAATAAATAAATATTTTTAGTTTTGGAATCTGTTTAAAGTTATTTCCATTGACTTTTTTTGGTAATTCGAAAGAAACAAAATATCCATCAAATTTCTCATTTTATATTGTGGAATTTAAAAACAAGCTTTAAAATATTAAAAAAAAAACAACAAAAAAACTAAAATTGAGGATATTTGTTTTTCAGCAAAGTTGTCTCCTTTAATTTGAATTTAATCCAAACGTAAAATGCTCTGTATTAAGATTCAGTTTATTGACAAAGAATTATAATTTTTATTACATGTAACATAGTTAATATTAACAGCTGCTCCTTGAAAAGTTGAAATGAAATAGATTTAAAATGAGCAAATAAAAGTTTAAAAAGCAATAAAAGTTTAAGTTTGATAAATAGAAAGAACATTTAAAATAACGCTACTTATATATTTTAAATAAAATAAATACTTCATATTACCTTATTATAAGAGCAGCAATTTGTTATCATTCCATTCTCTTCAAAATTTCCGTGAAAGCGAAGCATTTCAATTGCCAAATAAAAAATGTTAAATTTTTAATCTCCTGATATAATTAATTTAAAAATCTCAGCATAATTTATTTTAACTTACAGTAAAAGGGAAAATATAAAATTGTTTTAATTATCATTACATTTTTATTTGCAAATCCAAAGAATTTTGTCTTTTTAAATTTATATTTTCTTCTGATTTGTTGTTGGCATCGTTAGGAGAAGTGAAGAACCTTATATTGATTTAATGCATTCTCAGATTGAAAAATATCCACGAATTTATTTAGGTTTTAAGAACGATTGTGGTAATAAAAAAAGTTTGCACAAAAATTAAACAGCTTGAAAAAGACAATATGTGAATATACAACGACCTTATTAATTGTAATGCAAGGGAATAAATGGAAAATAATTTTTTAAGTAATGGAAGATAATAATAATAATTAAAAAAAATAATTCTTCCCTACATTGAACTTTGAAGTCAGAGTTATCAGAAATAGAAATATTTGGTTTGTGCATCGAATTTCTCATATTTAATCCATTATGTTTTTATTTATTCTTATTTAGCTTTTAATTTTTTATATTCGTAAACTGAAATAAACCAACATGTTTTACACTTTTCAATATCTCAGACATTTGAGATCTTGTATATTTAGGCATTATTTATAATTTATACAAATTTAAACTAACAATTAACTGATTATTTTTATTAATTTTTTTATTCCACGAATCTGGCGCCATCTATCGTGAATTTAGATTTTAAGGTGTTAGAGCGATTATAAGAATGGATTTAAAATCAATAAAAAAACATTTGAAATAAATAAAACAATGAAAATAAGCTGTAATATCTTCTTTACTAATAAAATTGCCCTTTTAAGTTATTTTTATCGAATTTATAAATTATCACGTTTATATGCAAGCGGACTAGATCAATACGGTGGAATGAAAAAAAAAATTAATTTGTGTTAAATTGCGAAAGTTGCCTTTTGGTATAGATAAGATAAATAATAATTATAAAAAAAATATTAGAGTATATTTTGCCAATTCATATAAGTAATTGATGAAAAAATAATATTTGGCCAAAACAAAATCAAGTTCGCATCCGCCGAAAATAAATCAGAACAATTGGCGTTGAATTTTCAACACCAATTGAAGCAACGTAATTGCGTGAATTTTCTACGCCAATTAGGAAAACGCCATACATATTAGAAATTTTAAATTTTCTTTATTCTGTATTATTTAAATTCGAAAGTACTTTATACAGATTTTTTTTCCCGAATTTCGAGATCTTTAGGCAAGGTTGAATTTTTTGAAGACACTTTGTAGTTTTAGCATTTTAGATATCAAAAACCTATAGAACAAAATTGATTCTAATCTACTGAATTTTGACATTCTTTTAGGAAAGATTATGATGTATATACAGATTCAATTTTGGCCAAATTCACTTTGTAGTACTCCAGTACATAACAATACATGATACGAGAAATCAATCAAATTTATTGTCATTTATTTCTGTATAGTTTCTAAAAAAATGTAACAAAATCATAAATCAACTATAAGCCATCTTCATTTACCAAAAACTTTTATCAATTGCACGGGAAAAAAATCAAAGGTGTTTTGAAACATATTCAGATTTTTCAAAAATTGACGAAAAAAGAATAAAAATAAATACTTAAAATTAAAAAAAAATTGAGCTGCAACTTTAAAGTTGGTTTTTCTAGACCTAGCATTCTCTATTATTTAAAAATCGACCTAAGACTTGTTTTGTTTGATGCAATAATCCCTGCTAACATCTGTCACAAGTAGTTGCACCTCTTAGTATCAGATGGCATTAGTAGCGACTGCTGCTTTTTTCCTTCAAAAACAGCGCATCGATTGGTCCATCTTTATGAGCGTCATTTACATCCGGGATGTTCCTCTTCTCCCACCAATGGGAGGAGGGGACATCTCATCCTTTACATCCAATCTCATGCAGGACTTGCTGGTTATGCAAAAGGCATATTTTAGGGAATAATAGCACGGAGCAGTTACTACTTCCATTGGCGATTTAAATAGCATTGCTTCCTCCAGCTGTGTTTTCAAGATACATCTTATGAACTAAGTTGAACTTCGAGTTCCTATTATTTGAAAGAGCCGATATTAAAAGTTATATAAATTGGAAGTTTCTTACAAAATTTACAGAGCAATACATTATTTGGTATTCACCAAAATTCTAATTTGTTCTTTTTAACGATTCTCCTTCAAAGTGACGAAGTGAATGAGTAAAACCGATCTTCGAGAAATGACCGATCATTTCTCGAAGTTGGAGGTTTCCATTGAATTTCATTTTGCTTATTTCCTTTAATGACATATTTAGGGAATCACAAACTTTCAAACAAATTAAAAATCGGAGAAGTCGGTCCAATGGTTAGGTGAAGGATGATTACTGAAGAAGTATCTATGAGCCAAGAGCTTTCTCATGAAATTAAAATGATGAAATCAGTTTAGCATTTGCGACTG
>JAOUZG010010699.1:5468699-5493507 GCA_026289955.1 Argiope argentata
GAGACCCCCCCCCTCTCTTGCATCATCAAATATTCATCCCCTGCATGTAACTGGAAATTGGGTTCGACGGCGTCGAAGCCCCATTTCATTCCACGCTACAAGAAAAGAAACTCTTTCCCATTAATACCGACACAGAACCAACCGGGTAAACACACCTGGGAGTTGTTGGGAATGAATGAGGCCCCGCCAGCCAATGGCAGCGTCGATCCGTTCTGCCCCTTTCGACAATTGCATCGGCTCTCATTAGTTAACACGAAAAAAGATGTGTTCGGCTCCTAAGGAAAAGCTCTCCGCCAGTCACGAAGCAGGAGAATTCCTTTCCTCTGCAGCTCGCGTGACTGCGGGGCATTGCAGCTTCGATTTGGCACATAGCGAGAGCCACGGCTATCCTAGCCCTGCCGGTATTGTTTCGCTTTTCTACTTTTATTTCTTTCTCTCCCTCTTCTACTTTCGATTTTTTCTTTTTTTTTCGAACATCGTCCATGTTCCAGCAGAGGCACGTTAGTTCAGAAAGGGACGAGCCTTTTATTTTTATAGGTCGTTTGACATGGTACGATCAATGTCGCATGAAATTCGCGATTTTTTCTTTTTTCTTTTCCCTCTTCTTTTTTCTAGAAGATAGCAAGGTAGATTTCTGAATACTGTAATAAAATTTTTTTTGAAGGAAACGTTGAGAATAAGGTTTTCTGAACTTTTTCTTCCGGCAACTTCTTTTTAGATATATATATATAAAAAAAGGATATATGGATCCATTTTCTGATGAAAAATTTCATCGTGATAACCATAGTTCGACAATGGGTAAAGTAATACTCCCGGATTCCACATTTAATAGCCAGAATTACCCTTTTTCCACAAATCAAAATTTTTTACTTGAATTGAAATTTAAAAAATTTTATTTAAAGCAATCGGAATTAACATTTTAAAAATAGACGCATGTAAACTCTCAGGTTTGCAGCTAGAAAATAGTAAATTTCATTTAATTTTTCTCTTTCCGGTAAATGTGTTTATTTTAAATTTACGAGACATTTTAGGACTATTTTGCCAACTTCAATTGGATTTCTGATTATTTAAAGGGTCCTTTGTGATTTAAGAGAAAAGCAAATAAAGACAAAGAATTTATTCAGAAAGTATACTTCTAATGCTAATTGGGTGCAAAAAATTTATTATTTTCAACAATCTTATCTCAAGGGCAAAACCTACCATCATCAGCATTTTCAATTGATAATGACGTGCCCGCTTTAGAAGGGAAAGAGGGGTGCAGCAGCTTCTGAGAGCATGGACCTCTGAGAACCCGAGTGCAGAAGTCTGACTTATAGCTCATATGAGGAAGACACACACAAACTCGCTTGCACAGCCCCTTTTCACAGGAGGACACATTCACACACCTCACAGATAGAACAACCATGCTCTAACCGAACTCGAACCCGAGACGCCCAGAACACAAGGAAGACGCGCTACCTCTGATCCCGAAAGCCGGCAGTACTCATAATTATTAAGCTTAGTAAAAAATATAAGATAAATGAATTTAATTTTCTACGTTTACATGCATTTCGAAACAAATAAATAATTGGGGGCATCTAAAGATAATTAATAAATCATACAACTTAAGTTGAAGGAAAAAAGTTACAGATGTAAGAAGATGAGTTTAAAATAGCCGTTCTATAAAAATGCATGGAATAGGTAATTTTAGACAGCATAAATATTCAATAAGACAAAAGGTGCTGTAGTAATTCCTAATACGATAGTGTGCCCCCTCCTTCATTTTTATTACTAAGCAACATGAATTGAGCATTATGTATTAATGCCTCAACATATATCGAGGAAAATAGCAAATAAATTTATCCATTGAAAAATTTCACCATGATTTTACATGATGTTGTTTAGTATAGAGAATTCCTGCGTTTATTAAAATGTCTTATAAAAACACTAGCTCATTTTTTTGTGCTAGTTTTTTTCGATTCCAAAATTTCTTGTAATCCATTTGGGATTGGGACACAAATTTTTAAGAATACCTAAGGATTGAAATTAAATGTTTTATTTTTCATCCATTGTATCCCCATCAATCATGTTGAAAAATAACATTAAAATTACTACTGCTCCGCTTATTGAAAAAAATATAAAAAAATAAACAATTTTATATAATTTTGTTTATTTATACCATCATTTTTCTTTTAAATTCTCCTACAATCAGTATCGAAAGAATTAACGATATGTCATGAGTGCCAACTGTAAAAGTAACTTTCCGATTTCCAAATTCCTATTGCAAAAAAACATACTTTAAGTTGCTGTTGTTGCAGCAATTCTATCAGTTTAAAAATGATTACATTCATAATATTACCAAACATTTAAACTATAATGATAAATAGAAATTTATTTCACACAAAAATCGTTTGCTTCTTACCGCAGTTTGAATAATAATTTATATTTCTCGAAATCGTTCGAACAAAATATTTGTTTTATAAACAACAAATCTGAAATTATATGCATGCAAAATCAAACTGAATTTATATGCATGCTTTTAGCTATTTAGCAAAAATTCATTTTAAAAATAAAAACTTTTTTTTTACAAAAAAAAATGTATCTTCCTAATTCAGGGGATAAAGGTGTAAATGGGTTCCACAAAATCATCACTGATTAAAAAAAATCAATTTTTTTTATTTCTCTTTAAACAAATTTTCCATAAAAATTAAATTGTCTATTCTTTAAAATCGAAAATGCAAGATTAAAATTTGATAGTGAAAAAATTTGAAAGTAGAATATTAATTTCTACTCTAAAGTAATAAGCTAAGTTTCAAATAGCTTCTGCGATATGGACAAGTTACAGTTATAAAAACGCAAGTTACTTTTTTTCCCCTTCAGAAATTCATGCATTGAAAAAAAGTATTGTATTATTATGTAATATCACCATTTTTGGAATCTCTTGAGTCTTAATTTAAAATGGTTTTAAAATCTCAATTTTGAAAACATGAAACCATATATAGTAAACTCTCTATTCATTTCTTAACGATTTTTTTTTCGGTTTTTTTCCTTAATTTCTAACGACATATGAATGGCATTTATTCCCCATTTACGGAAGATAATTTCTGAATAGCGAAACTTGTTTCGACATTTTTTTAAAGGTTCACGACTCTCTATATACCAATAAAATCAATCAAATGAGCTGCCATAAAAATAGTAGAACTTTTTTTTTATGGCAGCTCATTTGATTGTTATGATCCAAAAATGAATAAGTAGAAAGCGTAGGAACTTCTTAAGAAGATTAAAAGAATTATATTTTCTAGCTCGTTGATGAAAATTTTATGATTGCTGAATATTCTACAGAGTATGACATAATGCAAAAAATTATGAAATGTAATAAAGACACTATATTGTTGGATAAAGAGTATAATAAAAAAGTTATTCAAAACATTCATGAAAATATATACTCCTAGTATTTGATACAATACAAAGATGTTCTGGGAATCCCGGGTTCGAGTCCCGGTTTGGGCATGGTTGTTCTTCTGTGTACTCTCTGTGAGATGTGTGACTGTGCCCGCTTGTAAAAAGGGGCTGTGCAAGCAAATGTGGTGAGTGTGTAGCTAAGTCATACTCTTGGCCCAAGTTGGCGCTACTTCAAAAACAAGAGACGTTCCTTTCGGCTTAAATCTGCTGCTGTATCAGCGGGAGGCTTGTCCATAGGCAAGTGCCATAAGTAACAACAACAACAATACGAAGAAAATTAAAATGTCTTGAAAATTTTATGAAAAATACATTCTTCAAAATAAACCATACAAAGCAAGATTACAGACTTTTTAGTATTTAGAATACACATTAAATTCAGTAAAGATTCAGCGTTACATTTTTAGGTAACATCTTAAGTATTTCATAAGTTTTTAATTTTACATAAAAATATCAACACAATTTTGCAGAATTATATAAATTATATTCAGACTAGAAGATCTCGATTTCAGCTGTAATGGAAAATACAAAATCTGTCGAATAATTTTTATATTTTCTCGTTTTTCGCCATGTTGCATTTTAATGTTGACTATTCCGGGACTAGTAATAAGAAAAATTAAAAAACGTTTTACTTTCAAATTCTGATAGTAAGTTCACTATACGAATTTTATTTTTATTCATGAAAAATGTGAAAAGCACGTCGTTGAAATTATCTGTGCAGGTATATAAGTAATAAAACTGTTTATAACACTAGTTATTCATTTTTTTTAATTCATATTTCTTCGGAAAAGCATAAGTAATCGAAACTTTTTTAAAATTTCTAATTCTAAGGTTAACTGGGCTTTCAAAAAAAAAGACTATTGCAAAAAAAATAAATAAAAATAAGATAAATAAAGAAGGTTTAGAAATGGATGAAAGTTCACATTATGAAAAGAAAAATAAGACGAATGATTCTTTCGTAAGTATTTAGAATTTAACATCGATTATAAAAATTACTTATAAAACATTAATTAAGAGGTAGATTATTTTAATGAATTTAGGGTAGAATGGAGAATGAGATTGTTGAGGTTTTCTGAAGACAAGAGCAAGGAATAATGAACGGTAAAATATTGAAACTGCTATTGATGAAACAGCTCAATGCTATTGATGAAAAAGATTGAAACAATTTCCTCTCCTGTCAGACCAACTCTTTATATAATTTTCAGAAATGTATTTGGTCCAACTAGATCGCCAAACTAAACATTATGAGGGGGAAAGTAAGCAACACATTTTATTTACAATTTGACAATAATATTTTGGAGATGCATGTTACTAAAAGATACGTTCTAGAAAAAGATTCAATTTCAAAGGTGTCATCGAACAATTTTTTTTTGTTGAAATAAGTATATATAACTTTGTAATTTTAATGTTAACGTTTTATGTACTAATTCTAGTCTTCTAAATGTCTTAATTTCTTGTAACTTTCGGGTCATAAGAAGTCAATATTTAAACGAAAGTCAAGATCCCTCAACGAAGGAAAAACCCCGGTATAAATACTTGCTTGAAAGTAACCCTTGACAAAATATTCAAACTGGATTCATTATTTAATTCATATTTTATTCTTTTTATTCCATTTTGTGCAATTAAAATTTAGTTTAAAATTCTTTATTTAATTTCGTTAACTCAATTTGGCATTTTAGATGTAATTACATTGCGCTCTTTAAATACAATGTATAATACCCTTAAGTTTTTTTTAACTCAAATATTTTTTAATCAGTCCCGTTTCTTAAAATATTGCTTTTAATTTTATAACTCGCACTTTTTTGAAAAAATAAAATCAATCAATCATTTTTTTAACTATCTTACTTTACATATTTCAAGAATGATAGAATTCATATTTAGAGCTGACAAAATAATAATCCACTTTTAAAAGTTGTGCACTCCAAAATAAAAATGAATCAAAATTTAGCAATAGAAAATTAAAAAGAAAATGAAATCTGCGATCGCTAATTCCAAGTAATTAGGTGAGAACATTATTATTTTTAAATAAACATTATAATTTTTTTAAACTTTCATTTTCAATTTTTCTAATTGCCAAACAAAGTTTAGGAGCTCGACTGATTTTGGGATGAAGTAATAGCTGTCAAAGTTTCATATATGTCATAGCTTTATATCAACCTATTGAAAACGTATTTTCCGTCAAAGAAGCATACATAATAACAATACAATACTGGTAAAATCAGGTAAAAAATATATGCGAATTTAAAGATATCAGCGAATATTTATTCATTGCCTACACGATTTCAAGATTCACTTATTCGTTGATTTAAATTATTCAAAACCTCCTAACGAAAACAACATCATGTTCTCACATAATAAAAATATTTGTATTTTTTTCTGAAGTTTAAAACCAAAATAGAATACTAATGCCATTAATTTACATTAGTTTCAATGATTTTACGTACATGTAACAAAATTTCAAAGAATTTTCATTATTGGGGTTGGTGTGTAAGGTTTATTGGCACAAGAGGCATATTTGGCTAAACTGCGCCAAGCATACGGTAAAATAAGGACATATATTTAAAAGAGCACTAATTTAGAAGCAAGAGTAAGTTGTTAAAACATAAAATATGTAAGTAAAAATATTTAAATATGAGACAATTATCAATGTAAATGTAAAAAAAAGTTAAAAATCCATTTAAAAAACAAAAGAGATGGGCAAAAAAGGTATTAAATCATTATAGGGGAGTCAACATGTAAATAAAATTTTAGAGAAATATATTTAGTTTTTAAAAAAATTTCTTAATATTTAGAGATTTTTTTTAAAAAAATTAATAATATTTAGATAATAATTTGCAACACACACTTAAAGTTTCTTACATAGTTTTTTTTATTAAAGATATGAATTTTATTTGTAATCTAAAGTTTACACTTAATGGTTATTATATCTAAAATATGAATTACACCTATAGGTATATAATATGATAAACTTCTTAAATTCGAAATTTTTATTTAATCACTTCATTTTAAAGACTATCAACATTGCCGTTGCCTTTTGTTTTTATCTACAAACGATAAATCACTCAATGCCAGATCCATGCGTACGGGATCACGAAGCATTTGCTGTTACTGAATGGATTTCGTTTCGAGGACCAATAAATATCCCATTCAAGGTTACGCTGTGCGATACAAGCTTCCTGCTGGCTCCGATATACACCTCAACTTCCAGCACGTGATGAGCCTTCTGACGAGGTCAAAATAAAACGATGCACCATCTCAAACACAACGATCGGTGGGTTCATCATTTTTAAATTCTTAGGGAAATATCCCCTTAAATAAATTTTAATTCCTCGCAAGTATTTTTGTGAGAATGAATGAATCTTTAATTACAATATAAAATGAAGCTTTATGACTCTTAATTAAAACGAAATTATGTTTGCATAGCTTTTATATTGTTTCCAATTGCAAGTTAATGAAACTGAAGATATCTCGGGATGTTAAGAAATCCAAACTGAAAATGCTTATAATTTTTCCAATACAAAATTAAGGATAAAAAATGTCACCAAATCAGATATTTTAACTTTAAAAATGTAAAAGAGAGAGAAAAAGAGTAGCATATATTTTGTAATTGATTTTTCTGATTGAAATAACAATAAATTCTCATACTTTTGTAGCTCGATTTTAATAAAAATTTTATAAGATGTTGAGTTTGTTAAATTAAACATAAGTCAGATTTAGGGCTAAAAAGTAAATTTTAATACAAAAAAAATATTGAAATATTTTTTAGCTTAAATGAAAACCTGGAAAATAAAAGAATCATTCAAGAATTTTCGTTTGTTGCCTATATATTTATTTCCTAGGTGTTTATCATATATTTAATGAGCAGTTTATTTGTTAAAATATTTTCAAGGAAAAAAAAATCACATTTCCTATTTATTTCATTTCATATAATCACTTACTCAAAATGGCATTTTTCTAGGTTTTATTTGCGGTAATTATTAACTTATTTGTTAAAATATCCGAGCTTCTGTAAATGCAATGGCAATGCGCTATTAAAATCCGATTTTTGATGCTCGTGCAGATAAAAAAAATTATTTTTCGCCTACGGATTAAAATTTTTATTTTTCACCTGCGGATTTTTGTTGACACCAAAATCTTCATCCCAGAAACAACATCATGTTCTTACTTGATAATAAAGATTAAAATGAAATCTGCTATGCATATTTCAATGTATCATGCCAGAACATGATTTCTTGAACGGCCAAAAGCTCCACGTGCTTTGTCTCGCATCGATTGTTTAAAAAACAGTAAAATAAGTAACAATAATTTCTGAATAGAATTTATCTGTTTAATCAACAACAAATTTGCATTGTAATGAATTGGAAAGAATCAAAATTTTAAATCGATCTTTCAAATGCATGCATATTTAAAATAATGAGTAAAAGTCATTATTATGTAATAAATTAAAGATAAAATAAATTTATTTTTAAATAATAAAATAAATGTCAATCTATTGAAACGAAGATTTTGAACAAGATTTTTTACTTATGTAAAAATTACTATCTTTATATATTCAAAAGTATTTTTTTTTCGTAAATTTTTATAATATAACTATCAATATTATCAAATTTTGATAGTATTGATAATAAACTAAATAAATAATTTACCTTAAAATATTCCTGAATACGAATTTAAAAAAACGGCTCCTATTATCAAAAAGAAAAATAATTGGCGAATAAAAACTAGTTTTTGTAATGAACATTTTCAGTTTTTATTTTTTTATAAAAGTAAATAACTGCAATAAAATTGAAGTTATTGCAATATCCCCAAAATAAACGTCATTATATTTAAATATCGGCCTATTTCCTTCATTGGTATTAAAATATAAATTGACTAAAAGCACAGACACTAAAATAAAATTGTTAAGTTCAAACATAATCAGAGAAATGTCATTAGTGTTGTTTGAATTGCTCGCAATTTGCGAGAAGCGTTCTGTTCAGATAAAGCGACCAGAAATCGATCTTAATAATGAATCCATCTGATTGCATGCACCAGTGAATTCGCTGACGTCACGAGCAACGTCATGACTGCCCACAAACTTTGAACAGTTTTGGGATTCCACGAATTCGGGCATTCGTGCATCCAGGAATTGAATTACGAATTACGAATGCCCGTTTTAACTCAGAAATTGCAAGTAGACCTTTTATTTTTGAATGCCTACCTTCGTGTCTATACTTTAGTTTTAATTTCACCATTAACCTATTTAATTTGATTAACCTAAAATAATTTGATTTTATTAGATATTAATCGAAAGAGGATTTGGAAATTAGCAATCATGTGATTGCTCATTTTTTTCCAGATATTTTTTTTAACAAACTTGAATTAATTTCAGAAACGAAATCCACTCTAGAATAATTTTTCTTGTATACAAAGCGTACATAAAGAAATTGTAGTAATTAATGTGCAATGTTGTCTCCAAACTTTATAGATTAATATACATTCATATACATTTATGTTCCGAGGTCAAGAGAAGAAAATTTGCCGATAATGGCATCTGTCCGTTTACATGTGAACATTATGACTTGAAAACTTAAATTAAAGATTAAAATGACATATGTTATGCATATTTCAATGTATCATGTCAGAACATCACAAATGATGTTCTGACATGATACATTGATACATGATACATCATTGAACGACCAAGCACCACGTGCTCGTGCGAGTTAAATTATATTTTTATTCATTTTAACTGTTTCTTTGAAATGAGTCACTTTAGTATTGCAAACGATAAAAAAAAACTTTGTCTTGCCTTTATTGTTTAAAAAAATATCACATTTCCTGTTTATTTCATTTCATATAATCACGTGCTCCAAATGACATTTTTTCTAGGTTTTACTTGCTCTAGTCATTAAAGTTTTTTTTTATCAGAACTTTTTAAAATATAACAGCAACACTTTATTAAAAGCTGAGTTTTTTTATATACTCGTGTTGATAATGAATTTTCAATTTTTCGCTTACGGATTTTTGTTTACGCCACAAACCTCATTCCCAAAATAACATCATGTTCTGACATAATTTCTAACAAACTATTTGTATAAAATTTGATTTACGGTTTTTATAACAAATTTAAAAAATATATGTATGCATACATTTATATATATAAATGCCCCCCTCTCTCTTTGCACGCACGCACACACACACACACACACACTAAAAATGAATGAGTGTGTATGTGTATGTATTGTACTACTGTAAGCCAGGCCATTTGACATTCACAAATTTTGTCATGGCAGTAGAAATGAGCACCTCAAAATGGTTTTTTTTAATTAATTAGCGCCATAATTAGAATTTTATCTTTTAAAAATTAAATAAAAATTTTCTGTGATAATTATTGAAGATACCATTTCAAAAAACGGGTTTTACGTTGTTTCAGTTTTAAATATATATATATATATATATATATATATAATGGTACTGATTTAACAGCCATGCATATCTATCTTAAATGTTGAAAATTAAAAAAAAAACATTTTTTTCCTAAAAATTTAACAACAGATTAAACTGCTGTCTTGAAATTCAAACCATTTTCCTTATCTAGTCGCATATTTAATCGCATGATTTTTTCCAATTGTGAAATTTTAAAGAAACAGAATTCTTTGTAGTTCACAAGACGAATAAAAACGCACCATTCCGATACTCCAAAATTTAGAAGGTGGATGAAGTGGGCAATTACGTTTTTAATAGCACTATGATGTTATGGAATGATCTCTGCTGAAATATTCAAGTGCACAGTAAATAGAACTTATGCATGACTACTAAAATAAAATGACTTTAATGTCTGATGATTTGACTAAATCATGAACATGAAGTTATTATTTAAATAATTGTCTTAAATTAAATATAACTCAAACTACAGAAACACACGCATTTAGATATATATACATTTAAAAATAGAAAATAGAGTCAGTTAAGAACTTCTATTTTGAAATAAGTATTCGATTTAATTATTGCATTACGAAAGTAAATACTTAAACTCGGCATTTTGGAGAACATACCAGAAAATGATGGGGTAATTCTCCCCTTTTTTTATTTTATACATTTATATTCTCATTGCTTATCCTTACCAGAAAATATTGATTCCATGCCTTATGCGAATTCAATATTTTTAATGTGATTTCAGATCTGGAATCAAATTAATATGCTTTTTAAAATGTTCTGAGATTTTTTTTTCCTGTATGCTTGTGACATATTTATTCCGTAGCTAGTCATCAAATTTACAACTCAGTTTTCAATTAACATTTTTGTACATTATCATAAAGAATTATACAAGTAATATCTATAATTTTTTAAAAAAAATGAAGCAATTAAACTCGGTGTATTTCCCAATTTTTTCTTTGCACTGAAACTCGGCTTATTAAGAAGATTATTACCTTTTTAATTTAATTATAATTTCAAACACTGTCTTTAAAAAATTCAAGTTTTTGAAAAACAATTTTGTGAAAGTAAAAGGAAAAGTATTTAGTTGCCTTTTTAAAATTGAAAATATTTTATCTGACTCCAGGTTAGATATATTTTTAAAGTTTTTTTTCCCTTTAAACTCGAATAACGATTTAAAAAAAACAGTTGTGTAGTAAGATTATAAAACTGTTGCGGGAGAGTAAGAAAAAATATTTAGAAAAAAAGAAAGGCTAAATGTTAATATTACTTTTTGAATTATCTTTTGAATTAAAAAAGTAAATACGCCTTTTGAAAATTCTATTATTTTTTAAAAAAATAATAATTGTAGTAAATATAATAAAATTGTAACAAATATAGTAAAATTGTAATAAAAATAAGGAAATTAAAAATATAATAAACAATAAATTCCAAATAAAAACGAATGGAATAAATAAATTTCAAATAAAACTGGAGGGGATTTATACAATTTTGATAAAATGTTATTAGAAAATTATGATTTCTGAATTTTCTTGGCCTGATTAAAATTTGACTTATATTTTAATTTCAAATAGAAATGGTTTATCAAATTCGTTACCTTGGTACCAATTTATTCAGTTACTTATTATTTAGTTACCGTTTCTTTTTAAAATTTATATATGTTTTTATCTTTTACCTATTTTCTTTTGTGTATTCAACATTTTAAGGAGATTATTTTCTCTATTATCTAATTAGATGAGCAAAAAGTTCTACGTGTTTGTTCAAAGAAAAATCCTTAAATTATCCAAAATATTTTTCTATTCCAAGTAAATTTTATTAAATTATAACTTTTGTGAATGATATAATCGCTCTTTTAAGGTGTAAAAATATAATTAATCGATGGGCGCACGGCATCATGAAAGGGTTAAACTATATTTAAAGGGATATACGTATTATGATTTAAAACTAAATTAAAACTGCGACAAAATAGTACTTTTTTTCCTGAAATTTTTTGAATAAGTTAGTAATTCCCTTTAATATTTATCAAAATAAAAATCTACTCTTATCTTTCAAAAGCTATCAAATGCACCAAAATCTATAACTTATTTTATTTTTAATTAATTTTAGTAAATAATTTACAGAAAAGTTCCGAAATAATTCTTTATATAAGTTAATTTTACTATATCTAAGACAATCAATGTTACTGATAAATTAATGAAAACATATTTAAATTATTTAAATTCTTTTGAGAATACTAAAAAAATAAGGTGAAAAAATATTGAATAAATGCTAAAAAATCCAAGATAAAACTTACTGATTTCTAACTTAATACAAAATAGAAATACTGTTATAAAAACAATACCAAGAAAAGTACATAGAGAATTCAAAATTTAATTTGAATTTTTAAAAAAGAAAAAAAAAACGTAGCTATGAAAAGAAAATTTCATAAACTAAATAATAGAAAAAGAGTCGTATTTAAATAAATTAAAACCTAGAGACTGTCTTTTAACTATTTTTAGGAAGAAAAAAATTAATATAGAAAGCATTCAACAATTTTATCAATTCCGGTACAACGATTTGATTGCAGCCTTAAAATATAATTGTTAATCTTATATTAATGAAACTCATCAATATTCATAAAAGGGAAATATAATTATAAAATAGTAATTAAATATTTAAAGCAGAACTAAGATGAACATTCATCTTGTCTCACAGTTAATAATAACATGGACATCTGTTATGTTACGTAATTATTTTGAATTACGTAACAGAACAGTGAGTTTTCTATTATATTAATATTAAAGTTCTCTTATATATTTAGAGAAAAAAATCAGAAAAAAACAGTGGAAAAATATCCAGAAGGAATCAAATAAAAGCCAGGAAGATGTTTAATGAAAACTAAATGGAAACCTTAAAAAATCGATTTCCATTTAGATTTCAATAAGTTTAATTTCATATGTTTAAAAAATAAAATACCAAGCATAAAAAAATACCAAGCATTAAAAAATAAAATACCTTTCATATTTAATACTGATTTACATAGCTGAAAATATTTCTAATTAAAGCCCTTTAACAAAAAAACTGAGAATTATAAATAGAAAGAAAAAAAAAGAAAATTTAAGCATGACAGGGAAGATAAGATTACATATGAAAATCTATTAAAAGTTTCCTCAACAGTAATATACAAAACTAACATTTAAGTTTTATAAAATTGAGCTTAGAAATTTTCAACATTTTTTAACAAAATTGTTTAGAGTAAACCAAAATTCGCAATAAAAATTTTCACAACAAAAATTCAATTGCTAAATTGATAGTAAAATAATTATCCATTTCAATCGCAAGGAGAAAAAAAATAAGTATTAATGTCTAAGACAAATGTTCTCATGTTTTTAAATCAACCAAAGTATCCCATGCAAATAAAAAATTCATAATGAAATAAAAGTCTTTAAAACTGCACAAATAATCGAAAAAACTTTCGAGAGAGAACGCACAGGTCTGTGTTAACTGTAGCCGGCGCTCTTCGACTTAACGTTGTCATTCGATTGCAAAAAAAAAAAAAAAAAAAAAAAAAACCCTCATATTAATCCGGTTAGAGTGTTTATAATCCGGGAAAAAGGTGCTCACCTAGGCTTCGCTGCCGGATAATCCTGTTGTCGGTGGGTCGGGCATCCCGCTTAGGCTTAAAAGGTTGGACGGAACTGATCACCGGGAGAGCGCGAATGGACGGAGTTGTGTGATCGGCAGCCAAGCGTCGTCTGCGCCAGGTGGACGCTCGACCCCTGTGCGCAGCCACACATCGACCAGCCCGGACCGTGCCGGACATCTGCGCATTCGACAAGAAAGGCAATGTCGTTTGATAAGAAAGCCGAAACACTTAGTTTTGTTTCGAGCAGAAAGCAAACACTTCATGTTTTAAATGTAACAGTAGTGGTAAGATTGTGGTGGGAAAGATAAATCATTGACTAAAGTGTCCTCAACACGAAAATCCGTGTCATACCCACAGTAGTAAAAATTAATAGTTTTTGCAACAAACGTCAACAAAATCTGACTTTTATTAAAATGTGTAAAGTTCAGCAAAATTTGCCGAGGTAACTGTAAATTCTGGAATACTTCTAAAATTTTTAATACAAAGAAGCCAGTTTTGTTTCCCTCGGTACCCTATGAGATCATTCATACCAAATGCAAAATAAAAATTTGTTTATTACGTCATTATTTGTCTTCAGATGTTGCGCAATGTTGCTCAGATGTTGCGTGATGAGTTGTTGAAGACCAAATAAAGGTCAACTATTCGAGATCTAAGCCAATGTAGAATATAAAACATGAAAAAAAAGTTTTATATTTATCATGCGAGAGCATGATGTTGTTTTGATTAGGATATTTTGACGTCTCCGAAATTTAAGGGCAAAAAATATTTTTATCTGCTTTAACCAGTATTGCATTATTATTGTGTATGCTTCTTTGAAAGGAGATGAGTTTTTAAAAGGTTGACCTGTTTTTACAATATAGCTTTGTTATTAAGTATGCTTCTTTGATAGCAGATGCGTTTTTAATAGGCTGAAGTATAACTATGACATCGTATCTGTTATTTCATCTCAAAATCGGTCGAGCCCCAAAACTTTGTTTGCCAGCTGGAAAAGTTGAAAATAAAAGTTTAAATTTTATTTTTTTCATTACATAGATATGTGCCTGTATATATATCTATATATATTATAGAGGGATAGAGACCAATAGAGAAGTCATGTGAATGTTTCAAACTGGTTTAAACTACTTAATGACTTAAATTATTAAGATAAATAATGACTTAAAATTAATAATGTTCTCACATGATAACGAAATTGACGATCAAAAATTTCCTTTTCTTTTAAAATTTATCTTTTTTTTAAACCTACCTTTATTTTGAAAAGCAAAAAAAAAAGTTTGAGAGGAAAGATAAAATTGAAATTAAAACTTCACTAAAGATATTTGAAGTCTATAACCTAATGCCACATTTTTCTCTGGGGAAAAATAGTCCCGTATTCAGAGTTCGAAACCGAAAAAATTTTAATGTAATAATTTTAGAGTGCATGAAAAATTTGATTTTTTAAGTAAAATGCTTTCTGCACTGGAAACCTATAGATTTCTGAGAAATTTTTAAGTCCTCTTGAGATAATATTGAGATAATTTTTAGATTCAAAGAACATATACGATTTTCAAATTCAAACTTCACCTAATTTTACTATTGGACTACAATTTCGAATACTTCCATCAGTATATGGGAATAATTTTATTTTTGTCCTGTAAATAGAAGGAAAAAAAGATTTCAAATTTAAAATCTGCAAACCTTGTACCAAATTCTCAATTAAAACTAAATTAATTCTAAACCTCAACTCAATTCTAAATTCAACTAAATTAATTCTAAACCTTGTTAAATTCAGACAATGGCCTTACAGACCTGTAATATGAGTATTAATTTACCAATATCTCAGAACATGGCTCATGATTAATAAATATGCATAGATAGAGATTTTAAAACCAAATATACATTATTTTAGATTTAACATTTTTTTTTTAATTTATGGTAGGATATCTTACTTTAGGTAACTTATGAATTAATTGAGGTCAGACTTTTACTGAATAACTATTTCTTCCGTTAGGTAAATGAAGACATTTTGTATTCTTTGCATCATTCCCAACAATCGTCATAAAATTGCATCGATTGTTGCGACATCAGCACCTGATCAATGCAAAATCTCGCTGGCATTATCAAACTGGAGAATGAATTGACAGATTATTGCCTCAAAAACTGATTAACTTTGATTATTTCCATTAAGTTTATACTTTTTTTTTGTTCATCGGATCAATGGTTTTAAATTTCTCGGCATTTCAGAAAAATCAGCGTTATTTTAAAAGGGTTTCACATTGTTATTTGTTTCATCGCGAATTTACATATTCTAAGGTTAAGACAAGATCATATAAGTCTAAGATTAGATCATGCGAATATGAAATCGTGATTTCTACAATAAACATCAGCCTGTCATCTCAAAATTCGTATATTAAAAATGTAACTTTACAACCAAGCTCTTGCTCTTTTAAAACTTGTAAAATGACCAAAATATTCTTATCATAAAGAGAAGACTTATTGACGTCAATTTCAGAAAAGTCAACTTCACACTGGGAATGCTTTCGAAAATAATGTAACAGATGGTTATATTTAACGAAACTATAAACGAAAACTAGGATCCCCATTCTCGGCGGAAGACATTTTAGAGTATGAGAAAACGGAAAATACAAGATTTAAATAAAGATTTTTAAAAATCTGCTATGCATATATCAAAGCATCATGACAGAACATCATTTCTTGAACGGCCAAGCACCTCGTGCTCGTGCGAGTTAAGTTATATTTTTATTCATTTTAATCGTTTCATCGAATGGATCACTTTAGTATGACAAACGATCCAAAAAACACTTTGTCCCGCCTTTATTTTTTTAAAAAAATATCACATTTCCTATTTATTTCATTTCTTATAATCACGTGCTCAAAATGAAATTTTTCTAGGTTTTATTTGCTGTAGTCATTAACTTATTTTTTAAAAAAATCGGAGCTTTTGTAAAGGTGATGACAACGCGTTATCAAAAGCTGATTTTTTTGAGAGGCTTGTGCAAATAATAAAATTTCCATTTTTCGCCTACGGATTTTTGTTGACGTCACAAAACTCATTTCCCAAAATAGCATTATGCTCTGACATAATAAAAAAAATTAAATATTGGGAAAGACTGTTAAAAAATTTTAAACTATTCAGTTATTTTCAGAAATTAATTCAGGGCATAACCTTTTGCATATTAATTATGACTTGCATTGTCATAATCACTGAATGTGATTTAATTATTAAAAAATTTAAGTTAAGAATTTCAGCCATCGAAGTTTCTATCCTCTCTGTATCACATAAAATAAAGACGTTAAGTAAAAAATATTTGTATTAGGTAGATTTCTATAGGAAGACTATCCATTGCAATGGCTTTCTTGACAAAACTTCTAGATAATTTCTTCTTTCCAATATATATATATATATATATCGGTAAAATGTCAGAGTATCAGTATTTTTCGCGTGAAGGTGAAGAATGTGATTCTGGGGAAAATCAATAATTTTTTGATAAATCATTTATATTTATAGTAATTATTTAATAGAAAGTAACAAAAATATTTTTTTTCTTTTTTTACAGATGTAGAGATTGACTTTAAAAATGTTCTTTTTATATTACTTAGATGATAAAGTCAGGGAAGTTGCCTAAATGAAGGGGGGCATAGATTTCTCTTAGCTGGCATGAAACTATTGCTATTGCAGTCAATCGATTCGACAGTTGCACAGAAATGCCACACAATCTTATCTCTCTTGCATCTGAATCGTACTTTATGGCAGCTGTCGCATTATGATATTTTACTGGCACAATAGCTCTGCTTATTAATCAATCGATGCAACTTTCCCAAACAAATTCTTCGTATGATGTTCATTCAACTTTTTATAGCTTTAGCCATTCGCGATATTTCAAAAGCACCGAGAATTATTC
This sequence comes from Argiope argentata, assembly GCA_026289955.1. Taxonomy (NCBI): domain Eukaryota; kingdom Metazoa; phylum Arthropoda; class Arachnida; order Araneae; family Araneidae; genus Argiope; species Argiope argentata. Next base: position 5,486,079 of record JAOUZG010010699.1, read on the forward strand.
ATATGTGTTGCATATAAATAGCTATTAGCAGTCACTACGTCTATGCATTTATAAATTAGGCAGAGAAATCGTTTCCCTTCGTGATAAATATTCTCGATTTATTACATTTAATGATTTAGTGCATTTTTTTTTTGATAAAAAAAGATTGCTTGGATACTAACTATTAGTTCCAGGGTCGGGGCAGGGGAGAAGCTAATGTGGCATTTTTCTCGGATGGATAATCGAAAATGCCAGCGAATTGCAAAAGCCTTCTAAGAAAAAAATAAACATAAAAAGTAATGAAGAAAAAATTGTTACATCGATACTTGATTCATAAAGAAGCAAACAAAAATATGTAATAATATAAAGATAACAAACGTCTGCAATTAAAAGTATACAAATGATTTATAATATTTATAATTAAACGCCTTTGATCATAGCTTTTTACTCAGGTTATTAATTTTTTAAGTTGTTAAAAGTTTAATATGATATTTGATACGACTATAAAGCATGAATTTAATGGAATCAATCGATTAGAAAAACTTGGTGGCGCAAATTAAAAAGCGTATGTCTATACAAGGAAATTAAACGGGAAGTAAAAATCCTATTCTAAAATTAATATCTAAAGAAAACAATGTTTTAAATATTAATTTTAGCCTTGGTAAATGTATGGGATGGAGTACTTTAGTGGATAAATTTGAATTTCATCATTACATTAAAAACATTGTAATAAAATGCGTATAAAATTACATATAAAGAATTTATTAAAAAAATAAAGGAAAAAATGTGCAAAAATGAAGTTGTCAATAAAAAAGGAATTTTTTTTTAGTTTTAAAATCATACAAAAACCGTTTGTGGAAGATTAGTCTCGGAATATATGGTTATTAACATCCATGAGTAAATCATAACGATTAACCATGTAACGAAATTTAAGTCTGTTTGGGTCAATTGAACACTTAATTTGGAGCTTATTTCTTAATCTCTTTTATATCTTTTTTTTCTCTGTCTGAATGACATTTTTGGTGATACGGCGAAATCTCACGATGACATTTCTCCATTTATTAGCGAAACTTTTAATTTAGGACAATAGTATGAATATAACTCATACGTCCCTGTCGCGATTTGTTTACATTTAACAGTTGCCGTTTGACAATAAGAAGAAAGAGCGATTTTAGTGCCACATACGTTAGTAATTTATATACAGGGGAATATTTAAAGTCTTTCTAAGCCTTCAAATTCCAAACAGTGTCTCGCGATAACATCTAACAATAATAAAGTAAATTGGGTACTTTCGTATTATACCGTCCAACTTTATCGCCAAATTTGAAGTCATCGCCAATGATTTGCTATTCCACCAATTATGACAATCCGGTAATGGTGTCATCGGTTGATATTTATCGCCAAAATTAAATCTGTCGCCAAAAATTTACTAAACCGTTGGCGAATATGGTATAATACTAAGTACCGTAATATGCGCTGATTTTATTGAAACTGATTGCAGGCCCCGAGTAGTATGATGAGGAAGTTACAAACAATAATTCAAAAAATGAAAGAGATTAGCCAAAAATTCCATTTTAAAAATGTATGATACACCATAATCGAAATATATATATATATATATTATAAAGTTTCATAGAATCATCTGTAATAATAGCAGAGTTATTTGTGATTAAAAGTGGGAATTTTCTGCGACATGAAAAAGAATTCCTTCTGCAATTGAAAAACATATTCATAATGTACTGAAAAAGGTACTTTCCTGAGCATATTTAACTTGCGAAAGTTCTTATGAAAGTACCAGTGAAAACATTTTTCAATTTCAGGACGAACTCCTTTGCAAGCTAAGGAAGCTTCATAATTTTAATCGCAAGTATCTCCACAAAATTTACATATGACTACATGAAACAATTTCTGGGTTTCTGTTATGGTATAGTGTATATTTTTAAATTACACGTTTGGATTTTATCGATTGCTTTACATATATATAATAAAATTGTAATTTTGTTAATAAATTACAAAATTAATTTATTTTGGAATTCGCACATTATTCCTCTATTTAAAGATAAAATATAGCAGAGATAAGCCGATAAATTTTAATATCTGATCTTTACACTAAAATTGTAGAGATTTTATTATCATACTATCATAGCTTATATTATCATATCTTATTATTATAGAAACACTAGGGCTACTTTGGGACGAACCTCGTAATTTTGAACCGCGGTCAAATGATGAAGGCGACTCATGTGCTCGCACACCTTCTTTACGCCGCCCCACTGCAGCGGGAGGATGTTTGACCTTGAAGTATTTAAAGTGTAATAAGTTAATTGCGGTAGTGAAATAAATTGAAGAGGAATGTCGCCGGAACTCCTATTTGTAATTTTGCATCAAATAATGAATGCAGAAAGTGGTGTGGAACCTGGCATTTTTTGGTAGAATGATTACACCATTACTAAATTGTTTTTTAAATCCGGATAAACTTCAGTTATTTGAATACAAACACAAAAATATTCTTATCCCATAAAAACAGCATTGATTTAAGCATTTCTATCAATCTCGCCATATCAATTGCTATTACTCGCTTGAAATTCACTACATCTTACCACAAACTTCTTTAAATCCCCGTGATATGGGCGTCCCGGGTTCGAGTTTCGGTTGGGGCATGGTTATTCTTCATCTGTTCTATCTGTGAGATGTTTGAATGGGCTCTCCTGTAAAAAGAGGCTGTGCAAGCGAATGCGATACATGAGTAGCTGTTCTGTGTGTGATGTCTTTATGTAATGTGTGCCTTACTTCTTTAAGCCCAATGTGATACTTAGTGGTGCACGGGGATTTCTAAATGCTCAATTAAAAAAAAAACAGAAACAGAAAGATTTTTATCCCATAAAAACCGTAATACTTTTCACATTTAAATAAAGTGCGGCATTTTGATTGCTATGACTCGTTTGAAATTCAATAAATCTTACCACAAACTACATTGAAACAATTATCTTCATCAACCGCCTCACTAACAAGTAATATAAAAAGCAATTTTTAAAAATTCATTCCTACATAGGTAATAAAGGAATATTTTATTTTAGTTACTTTTTATTAAATAATTATAATTGTTGAAGTTGTTCTCACGTTCCGCTTTACGACGGAATGAGGAGAGCAGTAGATTCTGAGGTTATGAACCCCTGAGCACCCAAGGGAAGAAGTCTGACTTGTAGTTCACTTGTTTTAAGTGGCAGACATCCTTCATGCATTCCATTCATTCATCCACAGATAGTAATCTAGATCTGAAACAGAGAACGATCACCTCTGCCCCAGTATCCTCAGTAGCATTACTCTCCACATGGAAAACATTGTAACCACGCTATATTTCACGTCCACCATACACAGAAAACCTCCAGCTGACAGGTTCGAACTCGCAGTGCAAAGGATGCGAATCCAACACCCTACCAACCATGCTATGTTGGCCCAACAATTACAGTTACTATAAATAATTGATCAAAAAATTATACTAGCGTCGAATTTTCAACGCCAATTGAGGATTCACCGCCATTTTTAGCAACGTAAAATACGAGAATTTTCTAAACCAGTTGGGTTGATGCAATACAGGTTAGAAATTTTCAATTTTCTTTATTCTGTTTTTTTAATTCGAAAATGAACAGGAAAAATCGATTCATTAACAATGTTTAACTTTAAATGCATTATGGAAATAAACAGAATCGTTTAAAATAATCGGCCGAAAACATGTTTAGCCTAACCTCATTTGTGTGAGGGGAAAAAACCTGAATTCGTTACTTATTTGTCTACGGGGAAATGAAGGGTTTTGGCGAGAAAGTTAGTTTTTAATTATTTAATAAAAAGTTAATGAATTAACATTTGAAAAAACCGTTTTAACATCAAATGTCAACCACTACGGGCCTTTAAAAAATTTACTTGAAATTGATTGGATGAATAAAAAGTATTTTACTATCGACTGAAAATTTGAACAAAAAATATTTATATAAGGAGAGTGTGAGCTAATAGTAGGAATAGAAAAAGGAAAATTTTCACCCTGAAACCATTTGTTTCGGAAGTACATGTCTTGCAAATTTATTTATTTTTTTCTTAGATCGTCCTTCCGAAGCACGATTTCAACGTTTCTTGAGGCAAGGGACTTTATTTATTTCGGAAGATCTCAAATACCGATTTATATCCGAAAACAGCTTTAATTTTTGAATAATTTCTCATAATAATCAATCGTAATAAATTGTATGAATCACTTTAAAATTAATCTGATGTTTACAAAAAGTTATTGAGCTAATTTGAGAGTAACACCTTTTAACGCCACTAATCCTGAAAAGAAAGAGTAGCTAAATACTTTATAATTATTATTTATTTCCTATTATCTAGAGTCTCAATAAGTTACTATGGTTTAGCAGAAGAGGAAATGGTACATGTATTTAATTCGAAAAGTTTCAAATGCCCTCGATTTTAATGCTGTATAGAAATTTTACTGGGAGTCCTAACCAGTGATTTTAAGTATCCGATTAATGATATTATGAATGATATAGTGAAAAAAGGGTGGTGAATCAATCAATGTCCACATCGTCTGAATTGGAATTAAAAATTTATTTTGAAAGTAACTTATTGTTCTTTTAACCTGTAGTATAGTTTCAATGATACAGAAAAAAGAAAATATTTATGGAACCAAAAAATTTATCTATCTTCTGTAATTAACTTATACCACATACTCGTATTAAGATCACTTAACCCTTAAATTCAATGATGAATGCATATTCTGTAATTTCTCACTTCAATTAACTGATACAATTTTAAGAATTAAAGAGGAAAGCACGTTACTTATGCAAATTCGAAAGTCATTATTCAAATATATTTTTAAAAATAAGAAAAATTAAGAATATTTTTTTCCTTTTAAAAAGTAATAATTGATTGTCCCTATATTTATTGGTAAAACTTAGCAAAACTAAACGGCCAGCCCCTCAGCTCCTATCGCTTATCCATTTTTACCTTTTTCTTTTTATCATTTCAGAACATGATGTTGTTTTGGGGATTAGGTTTTTGCCGTCAACAAAAATTCGTAGGCGAAAAATAAAAATTTTAATTATCCGCACGAGCATCTCAAAAAATCAGCTTTTAATAACACGTTGCCATTTCATTTACAAAAGCTCTAATTTTTTTAAAATTTTTTTTAATTACTACAGCAAATTAAACCTAGAAAAGTGTCATTTTGAGCACTTGATTATATGAAATGAAATAAATAAATAAATAATAAATTGGAAACGTGATATTTTTGTAAGCAATCAATGCGAGACAATGTTTTTTGGATCGTTTGCAGTACTAAAGTGACTCATTCGATGAAACGATTAAAATGAATAAAAATATAATTGAACTTGCACGAGCACGTGGTGCACGGTCGTTCAATAAATGATGTTCCGACATGATACATTGAAATATGCTTAGCTGATTTCATTTTAATATTTATTTTTTTTATGAAAGCTTCTGGCCCTAAAATGTGTCATTAGAAGTCTACCGTCTTTCCCTCTCTCACCGGTGACAGATGACCTCTGGTAATGGTAGATCATGGGGTTGAGGGTAATAAAGTATAGTAACAATTTGCATTTTCTATGGGAGAACCAACGAATATGGTCACCTTAAGACTTTCTTGCATTCTTTTTAAAGAACTTGCCATACCAGAAAACACCTCTTATGGCATTAGGGTACAAAAATTACGAAATAGAAATTTTTAGCAAGAATTTAGAATATTTACTGAATCTATCGTAATATTCTTGGCGAGTTCTTTGACTTTAAATCCCAAAATCGCATTTTTATTTTACACACATTTTTTTTAATCGATTGGAACAAAAATTTGACCCAAAACTGCAACTATAGTAAAAAAATCCCATACCAAAATTGATATATTTCAGTCACTGCATTTTTGAATCATTGCATTTACATATTTTTGGGAGTACATATCGACAGACAATCAGCCAGTTGTGATATTGATTTGGTTTTAAGTTTGACAGTTACCTACACAATAAATGTTAAATCTTTGAACCGAATTTTATCTATCTAGTGCAATTATCGTGTTAATTTGTATTCGAAAAGCCGGACAGACGAACTTTTGAATAGATTTTACTCAAAATTTGATCTGTAAATTTAGTGTAAAGACCGTTTACCAAATTTGATGCTTTTAGTTCAAAGGGTTATTAAGTTATTTTTGTTGCAGATAAACGGGCAATTTCCAGAAATGCATTTTTCGTATTCAGGGACATCTAAAATGTGGAGATTCGTCGAAATCTCTAGTTCGATTTTTTTTGACGATTAATACATTTTTTCTACACTACCGACACGAGGAAGTAAAAATATCCCGGGGCAAATTATTAGAGCAACAAACATTGAACAAATATTATCCATATCATCGTGAAAGGATTATATTACTTTAGGAATTTTTTAAATTTACTTTTTGTTTACAAACTATCGCGAAATATAGAATTAAATTAAATTCTCAAGAAGTTGTTAAATCTGTCGACCATTTTAAGATTATTTGACTCCTTAAAAGTAGTTTTTAATAGTTTCATGCACAACTCCAGATTATCATCAGCAATGTAATACTCCATTTATATTTAATACAATTCCTGCTTGGAAATACAAACTCACATAAATATATAGACCAGAAAATACAAATTATAAAAGCTAATATATCAAAAATCAAGGTTGTGTAGAAACTTTTTATAGTACGAAGTTTTTTCTATTTTGATTAAATTGCATAGTTGGGATTCTTCTTTGGAGTTTCAAAATTTTGCAGTATATTGAAAGCAAACTGCCGTCAAGTCAATAAAATTCCTAAAACATTTTATAAACTTATCCATAGCTGTTTTATTTCATACTTTATTTCGGTCTTAACGAACCGCAGTTAATAGACCTGTGTTCCCAGTTGTACCTGTAGCGACCGATTTCGTCTGCATTATTTAAAATGCGAACCTCCAAATCCTAGTCCCGAAATTTCGTCATAGCCAGTTCTCGTTACCGGAACAAAAGATCTTTGTCCTTCCCATGAATAAAAAACGGACCGAAACCTCTTTTGCATCTGCGTCCTTCCCACCAGGTGCGGCGGCGTGACGCTCGGCCGAACGGGAGATCAATAAGCCCGTTACTCGCTCCTCGCTGGCCCCAACGGCTTCTGGATCATGGGTGGTCAAACAGCGAGTCGCCGCTGAAGACACGAAATTTCCAAAGTGGTCGGCTCTCAAAGAACTGTTTACACTTCTAGAAAACTGTAAAGCAAGGTATTGTTACATCATTAATGCAAAAAGATGATTATACGTCATTAGCATAATTAAACAGCACATCATAATTTCAAAGTTCTCCTGATGTCAGAAATAAATAAAAAGAAGCTCGTGAAATACTATGTAATCTAAAATGATAACCATTTTAGTTAAGCCATCGAATTCCCAGTAGGAAG
>JAOUZG010010699.1:5498507-5521111 GCA_026289955.1 Argiope argentata
AAAGCGATTAGAAATCATTGAAGTTCAAGGTCAGTCAATCAAAGTGTCTGCAAGAATAGTAAAAGAATTGATTGTATTGTAATAATTTAAACAAAATTAATTTCTACATTAGAAGTATTAAATATCAAGTTATTTATATTAAAAGCAATTCTAAGTATATCAACTAGTGTTCTATAAAAGTATTGATATCTATTTAAGATAATAAAAGAAATGCTATGGGTCGAAGGCTTTAATCGGTTACGTCAAATCTATAAAAAAATCAAATACTTTTAAGCTAATATGGAATATATTTCAGAAAATGTAATGACCCTTTTCTATCTAATTGCAGCTCAAAATTCTCCGTATTATTTCTAATAGTTTTCGTGAAGGTTTAAAATCTGTTTTTAAAAACTTAAATTCTTCTCAGCAATATTTTATTAAAATAACTTTCAACAAAATTAGTGGTAATAGGTCAAAGCTCTTAAACTAATGTATCTCATCTCAATCAAAAATTTAAATTAGTAGTAATGAATTGTGCTCAACTTTTTTGTAGTTTCATCTAATGATCAATTAATTTTTAATTGGTCACTTTAATAAGCTATTATGAAAATTATTAGTGAAAAATTATTATCTGAGTTTTACAAAAAGGTTAATAAGACAAGAGGTTATATGGCCACATTTCATTTCTTCTTGTGATCGGAATTTTTGAGGAGTTGTAAATCCTTGTAATGATCAATCTTTAGCCATTCGCCAAAGGATCAAAAACTTTTTTGGGATATTCAAATAAAATAAATAGCTTTGTTTTTGATCATACCCTTTCTTTAACGGAACATCAGAATTAGAAATAATGCACCTTTATTTCTAAAAACGGGAGGGAAAGCTGAAAATGAAATAAATAAAAGTCACCCTCTATTTTTCTAAATCTTATTCATTTTTTGCAAAAGAAATCTATTATATTGGTTAACTTACTTATTGATAAAAAGCTTAAGCTTCAGAAATAAGGGTGTAATATTTAAAAGGGGGGATTCGTTACTTAAATACAACCCTAGCCTACATCCCGGTACAGAAGTAGCGCGTCTTCCCCTTGATTTGGGCGTCTTGGGCGGTGCCTGACGAAGGCAGGGGCATACGGCGCAGTTGCCCCGGGTCCCCACATGAATGGGGCCTCCAAATCGAATAGAAATTTAAATTTCACATTTCCTTTTTTATAAATGTTATTCATTACTAAAGTAGTAAATCAGAGGGGGCCCCATAGAAGATTTTGCCCCGGATCCCAACTAGACTAAGTCGGGTCCTGGTCTTGGGTTCGAATCCCGGTTCGGGCATGGTCGTTCTTATAATGTTCCGTCTGTGATTTCTGTATGTAATGTGTTGCATACTTACTTCTCTAAGCCCTCGTCTGATGCTTAGTCGTCGATAATAAGGAAATGCTACTCTATTAATTTAAAGGGAATACAAGTTTTAAAAAAATTAAAAAACAGTAATCGATATAATTCGCAGCCGTATTCATTGATTTTCAAATGCAACTTTCTAAATCACAAATTACAGCTTAGAAAACTGACATTGAAAAATGAGATACGCCTTTCTTGTGCAACAGAAATTCGCTAGAATTCTAACTCTGAAAAGTATGTACGTCTTCAACAGACATACATACAGCAGCAGCCCAATTGTTCCTTCCGATCCGCTTCTGTTCCGGGAAACCATTTCAACAAGAAGACTTTTTTTTTTTCTGTTCACTAAGATTACTTTCCCCCCTCCCCCGTCTTTCTTGGAACCCTTGAGTCATTCCCGCGTGGGATGACAGAAGGGGTCGCCTTCTTTTAGAATGCGGTCTCCTTGCCGGGGATTGGCCTCTCCGCATCCCTCTACCGCGAAGGGATAGGATGGCATAGCAGGCAAAAGAAATGCGCGCGCATGACGTCACCTCATTAGTATTTCTCTGCAGCGAATCGATGAGCCACACGCAAAAACGCGGTCGATGCCCAAAAGGAGAGGCTCCTTGATCTTTCTTCTCCCCTCCTACCACCCCCCTCCAGTTTTTTGGAACAGAGATTTCTCCGTCTGGTGTAACCAGCTCCATTTGCTGAAGCAATGCGTCTGCTCCGCGTGGTACTAAATCTTCTTATTTTCCCCTGTCATAAAGCTGGATTGTCAGCAAAATGGATGACTTTTCAGAGAAGTTTTGCTTTTCTGTAAAATCTGATTTAGTGAAAGGACTAGAAGATTTAAAGGTGACTTTCCTGGCAAGCCAAGCAAGATGGGGTTGTTTGGTTAAACCTCGATTCGAACAGTTCCACTTTCTCTTCTTTTCGCTCATATGCAACTCGTTATTTGCTTTAAAAGAAATTTACAGAATAGTAAAATAAGGTTTTTCGTACAAGGAAAAGTAACTACGACAAAGAGAAGTAATAAAAATATGAGCATTAAATATAAACTAAACGAATATTGCTAATTTTTTAAAAACATTTTTATTAGTTATTTCATTAATACTTTATCAATATTTCACCCTCCGGGAATATGTGAAACACATAATATAACATAACGCCATCCTGTGCCCCCGGTGCTTATTAGGTAAGTTATCTAACCAGTTGGATGAGCACAAGATGGAGAGAGAGAGGGGAGGGGGAATTGTTAAAGGGAGGAAAAAAGAGAGAGACGATAGAGCATTCAGGGATCTCCAGACAGAATGCCATCGGTGTCAAATCTTAAACGAATCTGTTCAATTTTTTTTTGAAGTTATTACTGGATAGAGGGGACAAGAATACTGAAACAAACGGTGATTATGGGTTGAACTTAAGGGGAATTAGTTTACCAACTGAAAAGAGGGGGGAATTGACAAATTAAACACAAGAAAAATATTTAATTTTCTTGAAAGATATTTTGCTGAAAAATAAAATATTTTAGCTATATATCTTGACTTGAAGATGTTTTAGATCAATAAAAAAAGTGGTAATAAAGTTGTTGAGGATGGAAATGATAATAATGTAGATTTTTAAATTAGAAATAGTTTAATTATTATCAGAGAAGATGGAGAATTCTAATGTTTGTACATTGAAAAACTGGCGATTCGTAAATTATATAAATTTCTTCAATTTCCTTCAAAAGGAAAATGTCTGACCATAAAGTTATTTTTTCTTCTTCAAAAACATATTCTCCTAAACTTACACACACACACTTGCAAACAAACTTATTATTCTCCTTTTTCTATTTAATAAATCAAATGAAGCATTTTAAAGATAATGCGTAATTGAGTCTACGTGCCCAGTGGAAGGATCATAAATCGCTTATATAACTTGATTCTTTTAAAATTCTTCGCTTCCATTGTCTAAAGATCAATCTAAAGTTAATGCGTATAAGAATTCGGAAATCTACACGTGTGGGATTTAGGATAATGACATAGTATATGAGACCAGAGATAAATACATCGGCTCTTTTTTGTGTCTTTTTTGCCTTCTTAAAAATTGAAAGGTCAGTATGTGTTTTAACCATGATTTCGGCTATTTAATTCAAAATTTATATGGTTTACGTTACATATAGATATCATTTTTTTATAAATATTTTATTTTTTAGACTTAATAATTAATGAACAATTCATATATAAAGCAAGTTGTTGCTGAAAAATAGCGTGTATGCAGAATCATGGACCTTTTTTTTTAGAAATTAAATACAACCAATAAGCCCGATGATCATTGGTCGTTAAAAGTGGCTAATTAAAAGCAAGTGTTAAAAAACGTCAGGTTTTTTTTTTTTTTTTTTCTCTTTTTTTTCTTTTTTTATATATATATATATATATATATATATATATATATATATATATATATATATATATATATCTTGCTCAAATTTTCAATCGTTAATAACATACTTCTTATTTATCCCCTCAAGTTCAAATATATTTTTTTAACTTGTAATGGATGACACTTGATGTTGATGTAGTATTTTCAAATATTTATTCATCGATTAATCATTCCATTCCCACTATTAGTTTACACACTCTCCCTATATATATTTATATATCTTGTCCAAAGTTTCAGTCGCTAATTAAATACTTCTTATTCATCCATTAAAATTCAAATACATTTTTTTTAACTTGTAGCAGATGACACTTGATGTTAAAATAGTTTTTTTTCCAAATATTAATTAATTCATTAATTTTTAATACTTTTAATAGAATTTTAGCAGTTTGTAGTGATAATTGAAATCAACAGGCAGTAGCTCAATCGGTAAAAGGCAAGAATTTCAGTATTTTTCACGCGAAGGTGAAGAATGCGAGTTTAATTCTTTCGAAAATCAATCATTTTTTGATAAGTTATCTATATTAATTATAATTATTTAATAAAAAATAATTAAAATAAAAGAAATTCTTTATTGACCCAAGTAGGAATTGACTTACATTTTTTAAAAATTATCTCCATTTCAAATAATTCCATTCATTTATTTTAGATTTGCTAATCTTATGGGTAATGTGTGGCTATTCAGCAATAAGAATATTTTAATTTCTTTCCAACTGAATACTATCGATTCATTGCACAAAATTCGAATATCATATCTCAAACAATTCTCCCGTGCTCGTTATGTTGAAAATAATGCATTTTTGCACTCAGAATACTGATTAGACCTCTAATTAAACAATAAATTATTGATGTACGAATGTAGAAGCTTGAAAAGTGTTTAAAAATAAGTCAGCTTAGTATAGTAGTTTTTAAATTGGTTGCATTATAAATTATGTTATGGGTATAATGATTTGCTCTAAGTGTAAAATGTGCACGAAACGCTGTTTTCAAGGCGTAAAGAAAGTGATTAAAAAGAAACACATTTTCCACACGTCTCGTTTTACTTCCTTGTAAATGAAACATGATTGATTCTTTAGAAGGATAATTACTCTTAAAGAAAATTAAGGCGGATACACGTTTACAAGTCGGGAAAAGTCGATATGCCTTTCCTACTCAGATTCCATTAAGAATGGATGTTTTAAAAAGATCGTTAAATCTTTTTAAGTACTGTACAAAGAATAGAACTTGATCGTAAAAGTTTTCTTTCTGATCTTGTTTAGCAAAAAAACGTTCTTTTAAACCAAAAGAAACAGCACTTGGATGAAAACGTGTTTCTTCAATGTTCAAATAATTTATCCGTTTTTGAATAGATTCTGAAATTATCTAATTTCCTATATTTGTATTTTTGTTACATGTAAGAGTATTTTACTGATTTTATTTCATTAATTAGATTATTGTAGCTATAGTTTTTAAAAAATCAGAATCTTTCATTTCAATTAAAATAAGATGATTTATAAATTTCATATCACTACGTTTCTCGATATTAATAAGCCATATATAAACATCATCAACTAATTAGAATATAGGAATTAGATTTATTATTATGAAATGAATGGCTATAATTGCAATTTTTAAAAAATTGTAAAATTCTCAGACAATTTACTGATTTAAAAAGAATTAAAGAAAACAGTTGTTGTTTCCTACAATTTTTTTCTGTTTTTAATAATCGTTCACGGACAAGCTCGCTGGGGTAGCCAGCGATTTAAGCCCAATCAGCGTCTCTTGTGTCGTAGCGCCAACTAGGGCCAAGAGTACGACTTTTGCCACTCACCCCTCACATTCGCTTGCACGTTCCCTTTTTACAGGGGGAGGGACAAATTCAAAGATAGAACACTGAAGAACGACCATGTCCGAATCGGGGCTCGAACCTGGGACTCCTAGATCACGGGAAGACACGCTACCACAACTCTAGGACGACGGCAAGGAAATAATTTATCTTCTTAATGGAATCCCATTATAACTCTGATGAACATGGAAACATGTTTACATTCCTATTTTAAATTAAAATGCCTCCATAAATTTTAAGCATTTAACTATTCCTTTTAAAAATTTGAGCAATATAGTGGAAATGATTTATTAAATTATCTCCATAGATCATCTATTTGTATTTTTTATTAAATTTTTGTGTGGTTAAAAAAACGCACAAGTTCCTATAATTCTACTGTAACTCATTGGACCGCTATAAGCTCCATTTTGAACCGTGCCAAAAAGAAAACGATCTTATCACGAAGAAGCTTTCTCGGGGATAAATTCAATATGCTCAGTTCCCACACTAATCAAAACCAAGAGAAAAAGGTCTTGCGACATTTTTTTCAACAAAATAAGTAGATATGTGATTATATTTTATGTAATTAATATCATTAGTTTAAAATTTCTATCTGTATAAAAAATATTATAATTCTTGAATAATTTTTAAATGCCGAATATTTATAAAATCTTGTAAGGTTTTCCCCCTATGTATTGGATTATTTTTTTCCAAGTATTTAATGCTACGAGATTTTTTTTGTACACATTTGTGTATTATGTCGTATGTATACACATTATAAATTGCAGAAACTAAAGTATTTATAAACTTTTTATTTTATTAGATTTTAATTTCTTACATAAAAAATATAGCGAAAATATTGTAATTGTCAATAAAATACAAATTCGAGTTTTTGACTATCGCCATATTTCAAATCTTTTTGAGTTAAAAAAAACTTTTTGCGATTGTTGTTGTTATTAGTGACACTTGCCATGGACAAGCTTCGCCAAGGCATCAGCGAATTTTAAGCCGAGAGGAGCGTGTCTTGTTTTGTAATAGCGCCAACCAGATCCAAGAGTACGAATTAGCTACTCACTCATCACAGTCGCTTGCACAGCCCCTTTTTACCAAGGGAGGGCACATTCATACGTCTCACAGATAGAACTTAGAAGAAGAACAACCATGCCTGAACTGGGACTCGAACCTGGGACGCCCAGATCACGAGTAAGACGCGCTACCCCTATGTTAGGATGCCAGTCTTTTTGCGAATGCTTGTTTGTCTATGAATACTGCAATCCCAAAACATTTTGATCTGGATGGATGAAATTTGGTATACGATTTTCATACCAAAATTTCAGATTTCTATCAAATTTTGAGCGAAATCCACTCAAAGCGAATCTGATTATCCACTTATATGTTAACACGATAATTACAGAACGTAGAGTTTATAAATAAAATTTAATAATAAGATTTAGCCCCTTAAGTGTAGACACATATCAGATATGAAAAGAAATCCGTCAAAGGGTTGACCATTTATTGGTTTATTAGATAAGCATGCAATAACGAAAAAAACTGAATGATATATTTGTGAAATTTGGTATATAATTTTATGATTATAATGGTAATTCTGTAATCACATATCATTGCTTTTTCTAGCTCCAATTGGTTGGGAAAAGGTCATCTAAAATACGAATATGATTTCCAGTATTATTAAACACATGCCAGTTATTAAAAAAATCACTATCATTTGATAGATTCAGTAAAATTCCTAAACTCATTACAAAAATGAATATTTCTTATATATATTCTTCAATGCCGTGCAAAGCAGTCACGTCGTTTCTTAGGGCCCATAATCTTTCGCAAGGGAAAGTAAATAACACTTTTATTAAAAATTCTGCGAGAAAGTTTTGAGCAGACCACTCCTGCTGGTTTTCGTATAGATTTTCGTCAGTTCTAAAATATATTCGTAAATATCCGTCTCATTAAGCATAAATAAAAAATCGATTTGTAGTTCAATGTCTAAAATGACACCAACTATGTTGGAAATAGCACTTCATTCTATGGTGGAGCGCGGAAAAATGTGCATAGATAGTTCAGTGTCTGACATTACATCAAGTATGTTGGCTTCATTCTATAATTGTTATAAAAAATGTTCATAGATAGTTCAGTGTCTGAAATGACACCAACTATGTTGGAAATAGCATTTCATTCTAGATGGGCCAGTAAAAAATGTGCATAGATAGTTCATGAAATTACATCAAGTATGCTGGAAACGGCGTTTCATTCTATGATGGGCCATTGAAAAATGTGCATAGATAATGTATACCTGAAGTATGTTGGAATGAACGCTTCATTCTATGATGGACGTAGAAAAATGTGCATAGTTAGTTCAGTGCCTGACATTTCATCAAGTATGTTGGAAACAATGTTTCATTCTATGATCAGCATAGAAAAATGTGCACAGATAGTTCAGCGTCTGACATTACATTATGTTGGAAACAACGCTTCATTCTATAATTGTCGTAGAAATATGTTCATAGATAGTTCAGTGTCTAAATTGACACTAACTATGTTGGAAATGGCATTTCATTCTATGATGGGATTGAAAAATGTGCATAGATAGTTCAGCGTCTGAAATTATATCAAGTATGTGGGAAACAAAGCTTCATTCTACAATGCGGCGTTGAAAATTGTGCATTGATAGTTTTGTATCTGAAATTACATCAAGTACATTGGAAACAGCGTGTCATTATATCATGGGGAGTTGAAAAATCTGTATAGATAGTTTTTAGCGTCTGAAATTATATCAAGTATGTTGGAAATAATGTTTCATTCAATGGTGGGCCATCGAAAAATGTGTATAGATAGTTTTCAGTGTCTGAAATGACATCATGTATGCTGGAAACAGAGTTTCATTCTATGATGGACCGTTGAAAAAAGAGCGTAGATATGTAAGACAGCAACAATGAAATGCATTGAATTCACAGCTTATATAGAGACTATAATCACCCTGTAATTAAAAATTTTATTTTGATTTAGAAGCTTGCCGATTATTACATTAAAGGAAACCCAATTATTTATGAAGTCGGTCTCATAACGCGAAAGCATTATCGATATGAATTCTTAGAGGGATGAAAACGAACG
Source organism: Argiope argentata (assembly GCA_026289955.1). Lineage (NCBI taxonomy): Eukaryota > Metazoa > Arthropoda > Arachnida > Araneae > Araneidae > Argiope > Argiope argentata. The sequence goes on from JAOUZG010010699.1 coordinate 5,507,208, forward strand.
CGTGGCAGTACCGCCATTTACCGGCGACCCGGGAGTGGGAGCCGCTCCGGACCAGTGCCCACCGAATGAATCACGAAATTGTCTTTTTGGTGTGGAGCTAATCGCAATGATCGGCTTCGCTGAATCACACCTCTCCCACCTGGAACACTTGATCGCCGGAAATTGAAGTTCCCGCTCCACTTCATAGCTCCAGGGACCCTGCGGTAAAGCAAGCTTTGGGATTCGCGCGGTTATCTCTGATTTTAAAGGACTGCTAAGTTATTGGAATGCAAAATTCATTGACGGCTATATAAGCTAACCACAGCTTGATAAAGGTTTCGGTTTTACTGATCTGCATCCCATGGTTAACTTGAAGAAATTTGAATATTTAAATTAAACTTACAAAATCAAAGAACTAATTCACCAATTACGATCACGTTGCTACTTATGGCACAAGCCCTGCTAATATATCAGCAGACTTTAAGTCGAAGATATGCGCCGCTTGTTTCAAGTAGCGCCACCTAGGGCCAAGAGTACGACTTCTAGCTGCGTACTCATCACAGTCACTTAAACAGCGTCTTTTTACAGGGGGGCACAGTCACACATCTCACAGATAGCACCCAGAAGAACAATCATACCCGAACCGGAACTCGAACTCACAACTCCCAGAACACGAGGAAGATGCTCTACCTCTGTGCCAGAAAGCTGACATGATCAGAATCATTGCATCGATATACCAATTTTTAATTAATTTGAAAACATATAGCTGCTTGATATGTCGTTAATGTATTCGCGCTGTATTTAACTCTTCATTTTCGAGATATCACAAAATAACCTGGATAAAGTTCCTCTCCCCATCCTTAACAAGAGCACCGATTTCGGCAATTAATTCCGTTAACTTGTATGAATAAGTAACTAATCGGAGTGTTTTATGCTTTTTTGTGTGTAAGTATAATCTAAAATAGCACTTTCATTTGGTTTAATAAGATGTAGATCACTAAAGATGATTTACCCAACTAAACTAATACTATTAATTAGTTAGGTTGATTATCGAAGACGGCTAGAATATTATAAAAATAACCAATCACTTTTACAGTGAAAGCCTTGCGTCTCTATTGTAGTTTAGAATTTATGATTTGAGTGCAATTTAAAAAATTTTACATAGTTGTTAATTATAGTTTCGATATTTTTAAAATTTTAAATTATATATATTAAACGTTGTTAAGATATTTTAATTTTGTTGTATGCGCAGAGCAGTAAAGCAAACTAATCTTTGAATGTTTCCTCCAATTGAATCTTGCTGACCTTCATTTTGACATGAAATTTGGATCAGATAACTTTTACCTCTTACTTTAACCAACTAGAGATTTTGGACAACAATGCCAAACGTAACATGAAAGGAGAAATCTGCATAACTTTACATGTTATAGCATACTCTCAATTCTGACACATCTTGTGGACCTAGCGTGTACACTTTTAATTTCAGATAACCCCAGAACCAGAAATCCATTGAAGTGAGTCGGGAAATCGGGCTGGCCACGAATCTGCAAATTTACGAGAGATGACTCTATCACCAAAGTGTTGTTGCAGCTCTGGTCGAAGCTTCCATACATCTTGCTTGCTACTTCCATCTTGCTTCCATACAATGTCACTAATGACATTTCGTTGTTGCAATTCAAGAGCAATGAAATTCCTCAACATTGTTTTATACCGAGTACTTCTGACAGAACACGATTTTATATCCGTGGTAGTGACCTCCTCGAAAAAGTACAGACCGAGATCAAATGTGCTGGCAATATTGCACCGCACAGTCACTTTGTCTTCGTGTAAAGGCACTGGTGCCACATCGGGAGGGTTTTTGTCATACCAGCGAACACAGTTCTTGGTGTTAACGAGAAGTGTGCCTCATCCATCCATATAATCCGCAGAGGTCATCTGTCACCTTCATCCCATCTGATGAAGAAAAAATTTGCAAAGTCCACATGCAGATGCTCATCTCCAGACTGCAACATCTTGACTCGCTGAAACCGATAAGGAAACATCCTCAGAACAGATCACAGAAATGAGAACTGTGGTTTTCGGTAAATTCAAATTACGAGCAACATTTTTTGCGGTGTGCGATGAGCCTGCAGTAATAGTGTTCTGCACTTCAGCAACAACTTCAACTGAAACAGATGGTCGCACGAACCGCGGTCCATCGCAAGTGAATCCAGTTTCTTCAAATTTTCTTAACAAATCACTACACTTTTTAGAGAACGTGGGCCTCGTCTTAGCTTGTGATTTCGCCGAAAAATTCGCACTGCTTCGGCAGCATTTTCTCCCTTCAGATAAAACAGCTTTATCAATTCACTTCGTTGTTTCTTTGTAAGCGTCGTCTTGTTGGCACAACCGAACATCTGACTGAAGGAACACTCCTCCCACACTGCTTTTTTAAAGGTTTGTCTACAAACAAGGCTTCGCATGCGGTGCTTGATTGGTGCTGCTATTTTCTAACCTGTGAATTATGCAAAGTGCCTCAAAGCTGTTCCTCTCTTCAAAGATCTTCTGGTCCTTTATAATGCTCTTCTTTGCAAATGCTTTATGCCAGCAATTTTCGTCACACGCTAATCTTTCTAACACCATTTCTGGTTTTTCGATATGCTGATCATTTTGCTCAAAGAAAAAGTGGGGATTGCCATTCGAAAATTTCAAAATTCTCTCACTATAACCGTAACAGTAACCATGAGCTCTGCATTGTTTAGAATCATCAAAATCTCCAGCGCATACTTTCAAACAACCATGTCTGAAATATTGCTAAAAATATATTTTGGGTATTCATGAGGAACTGAAACTTTCGAAATTTTTGACGACTAAATTACCTTTTCTATACTTTTTAAACGTCGAAGTATGTTTATCTGTATGAATTAGTTGTCCTGAAAAGCATGACAAAAGCAAATTGTTAGATTTCATTTTCTTGTTTAATTGAATCGATAAGTTTTTAACATGTTTTAATTCTCAAAAATTTTCAAAATCGGAATAATCACATAATGATTTGGCAAAGCCACATTTGGGAAAAAATAGTTTACAACATGGAAGAGAGAAAGGCTGGCTCATTTAAAAATAAGATTTAGATTTAATTATTTATGTAAAAATTTACGAACAATGGAGATTTTTATGGAGATTTATTTTTCATTTTCAACTTGTAGAGTATGTGTTTTTCGGCCTCAAAAAATTCTAAAATCTGTTAATTCATCAAAATCTTAAGCTCCCGTTTATTGACGATTACAATGATCACAATTAATGCTTAATAACTGCCATAACGTGCATGTGCATAAACGCAGTCACTAAAACAATAAAAAATATTGTTCTAAAATCTGCTTAAAATATTTTTTTAATTATTCAAATGAACGAAAAATTAATGGAAATGCAATTGATTATACTGAAATGCGTATTTTTTTTAATTTTTAAAGTAATATAAAAAGGAATTTCCTGCCATTATATAATCCGAAGTAATTAAAGAAAAATGCAAATTTTTGAATAGTCTTTAATTAAAAGTCCATTTAAAATTTTGAAAATTTATTCTTAATGAACATCTATTACAAAACTACGCGCAGAATTTGATAGTTTTAACTTCAGTGATTTATCCTATCGAGCATTTTAAACAATATTTCATCGTTGTCGCATAATATAACTTACAGATAATATATTAGATTATATGCATTATTACACCAGAAAGGCCGGCGTCCCGGCATAGGGGTAGCGCGTCTTTCCCGAAAACTGGGTGTTCCAGTTGTTCGGTTTTATTTAAAATATGCCTAATTTGAGCGATTTTTGCCCCAGAATCTGATTATTTGAGATCTTGTCTGAGATATTTCAAAAAGAACACACATATTTACAAAGTTTGTGTCACTATCTTCTAAGAACGAGGATGTAGACAAACTATTGACGAAAGAAAGTCAACAATCTTGAAAACATCATTGATATTGGCAATGAAAATGTCACTGTGTGGGCTAGATTAATATAATTTCATCTCCACTTTAATCATGTCACATCTGAGGAAAAAATTAGTAAACCGAACTTCTCGGAATAGCTATGATATTTATATTTTAGATCCTGGTGATAAATTCTTGAAGGTTGATTCTTAAAATAGTATCAGTAATAAAATTTGCAATTTTCATACGATTTCAAATGAAAATAACTTTGGGATGTCAGATCTTTTAAATATTCCAGTCTCTATTTTTGGTAAACTTTTGAAAGGCAATGGGGTAAGTGCAAATAAGTTCATGAACGGAAAATGAAAAAGCTGTGTCTCTACTAAGTTAGCCAGTTGGATTCCCAATCAAAGTCAACTGATTATTGAGATTTTGAGAATCACCAGCCCGTATATATCGTACATTCACATTTAAATCTATTCATTTAGTGGATGTTTACTGTCGTGCGAGTACAGCTCATTCTTTTTGGTGGGTAGGAGGTGTATCCAAATCATGGCAATGACAACTGCCAACAATGACACCAATAATACAATAATGCCATCTTCCTAGGAAACATAATGAAATGATAAATACCAAGAAAAAAAGCTCAATTAAGAAAAAAAAATTGTATTTTGATTTAAATAAAGTTCGTTTTAGAATTATTACTTCTTTAATATTTTAGTCAGCTTCTTATAGAAAGACTACTTATTGCAGTAGTTCTCAGGACACGACTTAAGGAAAAATTCTGCAGATCTTCACCCATGATTGTTCCTAGAACCCAAAACCACCCTCTGTTAAACCAATTTTATCTATCGATCTATACATATATATTTTCGTATAACGCTTTCCTCATGTCATCTTGAACAATGAAATTACAACTTTGAATTGAAGTAATTTGTTTGGTTTTTAACTGACTTGGAATAATCTTGCCAGACGCATAGAATCCTTGAACTAGTTCGTAAATGGGTTATCTACCTTAAACGAGTGAAATTTTTTGAAAGAATAAAATTTTCATTTCGCTATGACTTCTTTAATATTGAAGATAGAAAAGCAGATAAAATAAGACAAGTTAATGTCTTATTAATACAAGCAACTTTTGCATTTAAAGTTTTTTTTAATTGCTGGAACCTTTTAGAAATTAGGGGCTAAAAAGTGATTTTCAAGCCCTAATTTTGTCTGAAATTAGACTCATGAAATATTAATTTAGAAAAAAAGGAGTCTGCTTTTGCCTAAAAGCTTGCCGGGGAGAAACTTTTATTTATTTTTTTGTTAAATCCGACCACGTGTAATATTCGGCCCACGCTACGTATACGTAATATGACTCATTCCTGACTGAAAGGGTTGCGTCCGGAATCTATAAAACTGGTAATTTACTCACACTAAATCTCGCTAATAGGGTCCTACAGTAGATTCACATCAGAGATTTAAAACTTCCTTTTTCGTTCGGAGTTCGGTCGAGAGTGTCTCCGCCCTCCCACGCAGAAGGAGGCACGAACGCAGAACAGCTTCTCGTGCTGGAGATCACGCGAGACGGATGCCTGTCCCCTTCTCTCTCTGTTGACGCAGGGCTCCTCTCGCTGTTGACCCTATCAACTAAAAGCGTCCTCTGTTTTTTCTGCCACCACACGCCTCGGTCACGCGAACAAACAACCAAATTGGATTAAAAAATTCCAGGCTCCGACTGTTTGTGTCAACAAGAGATTTCCATTTCCATACGCTTTTGCGATGGGGAAGTGAAGGAAAAAGAATGCCTTTTCTTTTTCAGTTCATTTGGCATATAAAAAGAAGAATTATTTTGTCGTGATATAAGTAGATGGTTTTTAGATGAGTCTGTAATACAGTAACAATTTTGCAGAATGTTGCAGAATTGGGGAAGGTTCTATCGATTTACACAATCAAAGGTTCGTCTATATTTGAAATAATTTAAGCTATGGCTCAACTTATTCATGGCTATTTATTCATTAGAAAGCTTAGTATAAGACTAGATAGAAGATTTCAATTTTTTTTAAATAACTCTTTTTTCAAATCCTTCTATTAGTTTATACTTTTCCTATATATTTATATATCTTGTTCAAATTTTAAATCGTTAACAAAATATTTTTATTTATCCACTCAAGTTAAAATAAAATTTTAAAACTTTTAATGGATGGTACTTGATGTTAATAGTTTTTTCAAATAACAATTCATTAAAAATAATATTAAAGAAGTTTATAACATTTTATATGAGAACAATTCGGTTTTAAACCAACAGATGGCACCACAAAAAATCTGCTCAATTTTTATTCCTGCAATTAGCTCACAATCTCTCTCTCTCTCGAAAATCAATAATTGCTTGATAAATTACTTATATTAAAGATAATTATTTGATAAAAATCAATCAAAATAATTTTTTTCTTTATGTGCCTAAGTAGAACTGACTGAATCATTTTTATATATATATTACTTGTTTAATCCTTTAATGTTCATACCTATGCATCATAGGAGTTATTTAATACCTATCCTGCAAAATTATAAGTTAAAACCATATAATTCAAAGATATTCACATAAAAATATTCACAATGACTAATCCATAAAATATTTCGGGTATTTTACAGATTTAAATAATCCTGCTCAAGAGTATTACCAGAGAATATATTCGTCCCATTCATGTTTTTCAACTATGTTTTGCTTATACCACTAGATTACTATTGATTATATTATTCTTAAAATGTTAGAATAACCTTAATTCTATTTGTATACTTTGACTCTAGATATTTTATAATAAATATTTTAAATTGAAATCTTATAAAGCAATCAATCCATGCTCACCAATGAACATAAAAAAATGTCTCACAAGTTTAATTTTAAAATACAATGCCCCTTTGAGGATGAAAAAGTTATAGGAAACCACACAGTACAACTAAAGGCAAAGTGTAATTAGATATTAAAAGGCAAATGCTTCATGCATTTTTTTATTAACAGTTCTTAGTATAATTTTATTTTTTTTCATATACGATAAAATCCTCAGTCACGGTCATATGAAATTAACAGGGCAGATTTTATGGCTTATTTGGGGTGAAATATGAAAAGGGACATATAAAAACCATCTGTTGAACCAATTAATTTTGGACGCCAACTGAAACGGAAGGCGGCTGTCCGACGAATTATGAACATATGACACGGAACTTTAACTACTACTGTTTGAAGTTTGATATCAAAAGGCAAAGGTATTTGTTAAAATCCTTATAATTATCTCGCACAAGTAGTAGATAAAGAGTTATAAAGATATTATTTTTTAGAATATTTTTGAAGATTATTAAATGAAGACATATCCAAATTTGCATTGTCTGGCCAAACAAATATATTGACAGTAATTTAGAAATAAGCCTTCAACGTACAAGCTAAAATATAACCAAAAAAAAGCAATATCGTGTTCTTTTACTATTATAAAATAGATAAAATTTAATATAATCGCTTACTTGCAACGTATGTAATTCTAAAATGGAATTATTTGCAAAATGAACCTAATTTTTAAACAATCAAAACGTTTTAGGATATTTGGCCGAAGATTAAGTTGAGCATGTATTTTACTTATATGTAACTTAAATTTTAAAAAAATTCTATCATCGTTAGACTGAAAAAGAAATATTCGATTAGCAAGGAAGCACGGATTTATTAAAAAGAGAAGACACATAGATAACGTTGGCGGTAACAGATCAGATGTTTGTCAAAGCAAAGCAAATTATGACATCACATAAGGGACAAAGTGGATACAGATATATTCGACATTAGAAAAATTTATTAATACTAAAATATTTTTATTATGTCAGAACATGATGTTATTTTTGAGATGAGATTTTCGCCGTCAGCAAAAATCCATAAGCGAAAAATAAAAATTTTATTATCTATACGAACATCTCAAAAAATCAACTTTTAATAACGCGTTGCTATTGTTGAAAAAATAAGTTAATGACTACAGCAAATAAAACCTTAAAAAAATGTCATTTTGAGCTTGCGATATTATAAAATGAAATAAATACGAAATGGGATATTTTTTAAAACAATTAATGCGAGACAAAGTTTTTTTTGGATCGTTTGCAATATTAGAGTGACTCATTCAATGAAACAATTAAAACGAATAAAAATATAATTTAACTTGGCACGAGCACTAGGTGCTTGGCCGTTCAAGAAATGATGTTCTGACATGATACATTGGAATATGTATAACATATTTCATTTTAATCTTTTAAACTTTAACTCATTTTTAGATTATTTACATCTTAAGTCAGCGATACATGTTTTAATAAAAGAATTTAATAATATTAAAACTTAAAATTGTAAAAAATCTCAAAGACATAAAAATGCAAAACCATGACGAATCACTGGTTCAAACATACAATATTTTTTTTAAAAAAAAGAATTCTACAGCATTTTAAAGAAAATCGTTTGCTATTTCGGATTGGAGAGTTAAGAATAATATTTTGGTAGTTCTTAAAAATATCAAATAAAAAGAATGAAGCACGTATTATTGAAGAAATTAAGTTTTTCTCATTCCTGAAATGTTTAAAAATATTTATGCATATTGAATTTTATTAATTTTTTAAATAATTACTCCGATTGAAATGCTTCATATCTCCCATGCTTGTTGTGGAAACCTATTGGCATATGATGGCGCCATGAATGTTACCCAAATAATTAAGAGTGAGCGTTATGGCTCTGCATTTATATTTAACAACTTTAAAAAATCAATATTCTGGGCGAACAATTCTTAGAAAGAAATCAATCAAATTTTCTTTACAAAATCATTAAAAAGATCATTTTGTTAATTGCATTTATTTACAATAAATATTAATATAATATTATAGATATAAATATTTAACATCAGATTACATAAATTAGAATATTACTCTGGGAATATGTAAAAATTTATTCAGACTAAAAGAATGTTTCGAAACCCCATTCATGACAAAATTATAAGTATGTTGTTAATCAATATTCCCATAAAAATGGATGACTTTATGCTTCCATGCATTTAATCATTATTTGTAGTTTACTACTTATAAAAATTACCTTTTAGTAAGACGTTTGTAAGCTGTTGAAGTAGTGTAGAGACTCTTTGTATTAAGTTACTTTAGCTGAAATTTCTTTTTCAATTGAATTACTAGAATTGAACTGGCTTTTATAAATCACCTTTCATTTTAAAGTAATTCTAAACTAATTTAGTTACACAAGAAAAAAAAGAGAGTAAAAACAAACGATTTTTCGAAAAAATGCAAAAAACGACAGTTAAAAATGTTGCCAACAACAACAATAAAAAAGAACGGCAGAAATAAAATTTTGCTTGATTTTAAAGACGATTCCTTTTTATGATTGACTAGATGATTCGTTTTTTGTGATTAGTTCATTTATGATTAAAATTTTCCGAGGATTCTGTAATAAGCTTAATCTATATAAATGAAAGGTAATGTTTATTTATGTTTTTGCTCTCTTCGTTTGGAAACGGGAGTAACAGCTTTTGATGCTATAAATCCCAATCTCTTAATTCTTTCAGGATTCAAGACAACTTAACAGATGTTATTTGAATTTAGCAAATAGAATAATCGAATCTTTTTATTAATTAAAAACTATTTTTCACTCTTCAAATCTTTCTTTTTCTACGTAAATGGTAATTGATTGAAGGTAGGAGAGCTGATTCTCCAATGAGACTAGGCTTCGGATGATGCGGCACATTTTTCGAGTGTGAGCAGTGTCAAAGTATGAAAAGATATCTACCGTAGAAAAAAATATGTCAAAACCAACGTAACATTATGAATTAATATTGCACTATATATATAATACAGATATATATAATTAAAATAACAACTGAGATGTATATTTTTATCATGTCAGAACATGATATTGTTTTGAGAACGAGGTTTTCTGGCATCAACAAAAATCTGTAGACGAAAAATAAACATTTTAATCCGTAGGCGAAAAAAAATTATTTTCTGCACTAGCATCTCAACAAATCAGCTTTTAATATCGCGTTGCCATCGCATTTACAAAAGCTTGGATTAAAAAAATAAGTTAATGACTACAGCAAATAAAACTTAGAAAAATGTCATTTTGTGCACGCGATTATATGAAATGAAATAAATAAGAAACGTGATATTTTTTTAAACAATAAATGCGAAACAAAGTTTTTTGGATCGTTTGCAATACTAAAGTGACTCATTCAATGAAACGATTAAAAGGGATAACAATTTAATTTAGCATGCACGAGCACGTGGTGTTTGTCCGTTCAAGAAATCATGTTCTGACATGAAATATTGAATTATGCATAGTAGATTTCATTTTAATCTTTTTTTTTTTGGTTTTAATTAATTAAATAGTTACTTATTCAAACACTTTTTTACAATCCAATTATAAATATATTTTAAAAATTCGAGAATCATTTAAATAGACGAAAATACGTTACAAACTTACTCTATATCTTGGAAACTTTATTTCTGCTTCAATTAAGAAGAGTAGTATTGATATATAGATAAAGGAAAAACATTACTTCGACAAGATGAAAATTGAAGATACTTAATAATATATCAATGACTGATTTTTAGGTAAAGATACAGATCAATTAAATAGATTACTAGAATAACTATTTCGATGAAGGAAATTTATTAAGTAAGCTGATGTATTCGTGTTCTAACACAATACTATATAATCAATTACTACCCCATATTTTTTTTTTAATGAAAAATATTTTTACGGATAATATTCATTTTTATTTAGTTAAGCTAATATTTTTTTCTCTCTTTAAAAGACTGGTTACTATTGAAATACAAATCCTTTATTAAAATTTATGAAATTTACAATTATTCCATTAACATTTCCCCCTTTTTAATGGTTTCCACTTCATTTCGCCTTTTTTTAAATTTGTTCGAATATTTAACATAATTTAAAGAGTGTAGCTTGTGAAAGTTTAATGTAGCCAATTTTATTATAACCATATACCAGAAAAAAAGAATTATTAATAATATTAATCTTGTTTTCGCCAAATATTTTCTTCCTTTTTAAATAATTTTTCATAATTAAACACGATTTACGGCAGTGATTTTATTGCTGTAATTAAATTCAAACTATTTCCGATGCATCATCTTCAATCTTCCTTTTTTGCAAATGCTGTGATAAACAAAAGTATAACTTCAAAGCTAAATTCCACTTTAAATTTAATTAACATAATACCGATTTCAGACAGATATTTTTCTATAAATTTCGTTACGTAAAAATCACTACACGTCAGAATGAAAAGGCTAATGCCAACTTAAAGCATTATCCTGGAACGGCGTTTCAGATTAAAGGTTCGGATTTCATTTAATTTTTTTCGATTCTGTCTTCTGAACTCGGTCAGTTGTAAGACTGCCAATAAGCAGCGCATGAAATAGAAAGTTTGAAAAATGCAATTCGGCCCATGGCAAGTACTTGTCCCGATGGAACAACAACATGCTGTTGGACTGTATTTTTTATCATGTCAGAACATGATGTTGTTTGGGAATGAGGTAGACAAAAATCAGTTGGCGAAAAATTGAAATTTTATTATCTGCACGAGCATCTCAAAAATTCAGCTTTTAATAACACATTGCCATTTCATCTACTAAAGCTCTGATTTAAAAAAATATGTTAATGACTACAACCAATGAAACACAAAAAGATGTCATTTTGAGCGAGTGATTATATGAAATGAAATAAATAGGAAATTTGATATTTTTTTAAGCAATCAATGCGAGACAAAGTTTTTTATGATCGTTTGCAGTATTAATGTGACTCATTCGATGAAGCAATTAAAATGAATAAAAATATAATTTAACTCGCACGAGCACGTGGTGCTTGGCCGTCCAAGAAATGATGTTCTGACATGATACATTGAAATATGCATAGCAGATTTCATTTTAATCTTTTTTTCTTACGGCTCATACGTTTATAAATTGTGGCATTTTTTACTATTAATTTGTGAGGGCATGAAAAAAAATTGATTATTTATTATAGATTAATTCCAGATTTTTTTTTGTATATTCTGATCGGAATTTTTTTACCTATAGTTTTACACAGGTATGTCAACTTTTTTTTAAAAAAATTCTCTATTTTTTTGTAAATATCCATTATTTTATTAAGCTAACTGGTAATCCAGTCTGTCATTTCTTCAGAAAAGAGTCAACTTATAATTAAAATGGACTTTTTAGTCATTTCCACCTCAGAAAAGATTAGCAATCTGAAAATAATTGGAGGCTCCATTGTAAAAAAAAAAAAAAAATTCAAAATATTGAATCATAAGAAATCAAAATGCTGCAACTATCTCAAAAGAGTGGCAGGTGATAACTGAACTGGCCATTAAATATGAAACACAGTAAAAAAGAAAAAATAAGGAACGCCAAAGGGGCAATTTATTGCCAAGCTCGGAATGCCTATATCTGATTTATAAAATTGTGGCAAACATAAATCAATCCCTTTCTGTTGTGTATGTGTTGTCTTACTGGAAGGTTTGTAGTTGGCCGAGTGGTTTATAACCGGCCCTACTTGAGGATAGATTATATAACTCAATAATTAATTTTGTAACATGGTGATATTTGAAATATCAAAATTACAGCGATATAAATCATCAATCATAAAGATAAAGGAGATAAGGATAGCAGAAATTTAAAATTACAACGACTCAAGAAGTGGAATCTCTTTTAAATTTTAGCTCTAGAAACCCTAAACTGATAATATTGCTACATTTTCGTTGTTAAATAATAAAGTAACTTTTTACGATGCGTGGATTTCTCGGAAATAATGTAAAGGTTACTTACAATATTGTAACATTAATCCCTTCATTTTATTCAATGTAACACTTTCTTCTCTCCCTTTCTTTTCATTTTTCTACTCTTCTGCACAAATGGACCCGTTCATTCAGCAGAAAACTCATTTCACTTCTTTTTTTGATCAGTAAAACAATATGCCAATAAAAATGTAACCGTATTTTTTCTCAAGAGTGATATTTCAACAGAAATTGGAAGTAAAAGGAAAATTGTTATTTCCTTTTATAATGTGAATTTTATAATTCACTTGAATTCACTGTCAGATGACAAATGTTAGTACGCACGCCATTTGACATCGGATTGCATTCTGATTTGTTAAGTATTGCGATATCAAATATTTCCTCCCTAAAGACGTGCAAGGATTTTAAAATAGAATTAACGTGATTCACGTTTTACGCGATCATACAAATAATTCTATTGAATGATGAGAAAACTAGCAATAATTCATGATAATGACCTCTTTTTGATCATAACAAAGTGATGAAATCTAAAATTACATAATAATAATAATAATAATTTTTTTTTTGAGAATTTGATCAAAATTTTTGTTGTACCATCATGTTTTGAATTTTAACTTTTCGAAATCAATCAGCTTTGCAATTTTTATCATGCGAGTACATGATGTTATTTTGGTTAGAAGGTTTTGATGTCTCCGAAATTTACGGGCAAAAAAAATGAAGATTATGGGCCGCCGGAAATTATAGTCTGAAGAATTTTTTTTCACTTGCTTTTACCAGTATTGGATTATTTTTATGAATGCTTCTTTGAAAGCAGATGCGTTTTTAAAAGTTTGACCTACTTTTACCAGTATTTCAGTATTATAAAAAATGGTTTTTTTAGAATGCATTTCCAAATGCCGGAATAAAAGACACATTTTTATTGAAGAGTTAAATTTTATTATTTACTTACTGATTACAGATACACTTATATTTTTAAATAGTAATCGATTAAGATTACGATTCATAATACATATTTCGAATGCACCATATAGTAATTGGTTTTTATCATGTGAGAACATGATGTTGTTTGGTTTAGGAAGTTTTGATGTCTCCGAAATTTACGGGCAAAAAAATATTTTTACCTGCTTTTACCAATATTGCATTATTACTGTGTATGCTTCTTCAAAACAGATGCGTTTTTAAAAGGTTGGTGTAGAACTTTGAC
>JAOUZG010010699.1:5526111-5538202 GCA_026289955.1 Argiope argentata
AAGTCGTTGGAAGTCCTCTGCAGGAATATTGAGCCATGCTGTCTGTATAGACGTTCATGATTGTGAAAGTATATATCTATATCTATATCTATATATCTATATCTAATCTATATCTATATATATCTATATATATCTATATCTATCTATCTATCTATCTATCTATCTATCTATATATATATATATATATATATATATATATATATATATATAAAAGATAAAATGCAAACATTATTGTCTAGGAAAACGTGTATTAAATATACGCAACACAGGCTACAAATACACAGCCAATTAACTCTATTTCATCCGCTAATTCCGGTAACCGCAAAGCTATAGAACGCACGTCATAAAAGTAAAGGCGCTCTCTCAAGCTAAGCAACTAAGTAGCTGGCTCTCCTATCTGATCTCATTCTCCTCCTTATGTTGCGTCTTAAACAACGTCCCACTAAAGTGGGTGTAGCAAACACAGAAACTGCATGGACGTTCCGGACTAGTGTGGAAATTTCTCCAACATTTCCTAGAAACAAATCCTTATTTTCCAGCTTCTACTACAGATTTTAGCGTGTAGTAAAAACCGTTAGCAATCTCATTATACCGCCAACACATCTGCATCGCCAAAATAGTCAAATAGGACTATCTTCTGTTGAAAATCCCCTTAGAATAGTTTTTTTCTCTTTGACACATGATTCCATTATAAATAATTTTAAACAATTAAAATATTTACAAATATTTACATCAAAATTTTCATCTTTATTTACACAAAATTCATAATAATATTTATGTAAGAATTAAATCTTTTTTAGAACTCCGAACCGTCTCGATCTCCACAATCATATTCAGAGAGCTCTCAATCCAAGAAGAGAGGCAACACTCAAAACTTTGAGAAGAAGCAGGAAGAACTGCTCATGAGAATGTTGAAGCGTCCCGTTCTGCAGCCTTACCACAACTTACCAAGACCAGGAATTCGAAAAGAACCTTCCGAAGCTCATCTTGTTCTGAAGGAAGGAGCAGAGCCCATGGTGAGAGAAAATTCTCACCAGGGTCATTAACCACATTTTCTCCATAGCCATTAAACCATTTATTATGTGACTTTCAAGCGAATATTTTCTTCTATTTTTCCCTTTAATTCAAAGTTCTTTCATCGTGTAATCAAGACAAAGAGCTCATAAAGAACAACCCCCACCCCTTTGTTTGGCCTTTGTCGTTAAATTTTCTCTAAAAATTGTGAATTATTTCACTATTATTGGTTTTTGTCGAACCACCATTTGAAGCATATATATTATTTGAATTTTATTACAATATTACGGATTTTTTCTTTTTGTTTTCTAAAAATTCAATAAAGGCATCAGGTTAAACATGTTTGTTTCATGAATACACCCTTTAATCATAAGATATGAATAGTTTACAAAAATTATGCTGCCTATAAAAAAAAGGAGCTGAATTATTTTTTAGTATCTAAATGTTAAAAGTAAACGAAATTTTAAAGTATGTTGTTGTTATTTATGGAACCTGCCTATGGACAAGCCCCCTGCTGATACAGTAGCAGATTTAAGCCGAAAGGAGCGTCTCTTGTTTTTTAAGTAGCGTCAACTAGGTCCAAGAGTTGACTTAGCTGCACAGCCCCTTTTTTCAGGGGGGCACAGTCGCACATCTCACAGATAGCACATAGAAGAACAATCATGCCCAAACCGGGACTCCCAGAACACGAGTAAGATGCACTACCTCTATACCAGAAAGCCTGCGTTTTAAAGTATAGCAAAAATATTCTAAGATTACAAGTTATTGAACAAGATAATAGTCATTATACATTTATAAATGAAAAAAGTTGTTGAAATATTAATTTTAAAATGAAATTTAATGAAATGTTTATATATATGAGGGAAAAACAATTATCACAAATTATTTTTGTCAGATGTGCATTAAAGTTATTTATTACAACATTGTTTACTATCTATTATTAAGGCAAAAAAAATTGAAAGATTTAAATAAGGATAATCGAATTGGCAATCAAGAAATATGTTTCTGAACATTTAGAGAGATAAAAGATTGTATAAAAATACCCTCTTCTGTAGAATGGATAGTGTCTAGCTGAATAATATGTATTAAAATTATTCAATTTTTACTTTTTTTCTAAATTGACTTTGAATCAAGTTCTATATATAAAATAATTTTGTCGAATGTTTTTCTTTAAACGATGCTTACTGACCATTTCAGAATTGTACTTATGCTTTAAGTGCGACTTTCCCTATCTTTGTATTAAGAAATTAAGATTATTTAATGTTTCTTAACACAGCATATATCTCTTATTTAAATGGAAAAAATACTGATAATGTGTACCATAATTTTTTGGATTCCTCTCCAAATAGAAAATTTGGATTTGAGACTGTGTTATAGTCCCTTTCAACTTTAAGTAATTTGCTGAAATCCATTAATTAATATTTATCCTCAAAATATTTATTTCTTTTTTCTGTTGGAGTGTTTATCCAATCGAAATCAATTCTTTTTGGAATTGCAATTTTAATTAACAAGTATTTTCTTTTATGGTATTAGAGTAAATTTACCATTTTATTTTCCAAATACTCTAGTGAATAACAAGTTATTGAACAATTTTTTAAGTAATTCTCATTGAAATATTTGAAAGCTATCGTGATTAGCTTAAACAGCTAGCATTGAAGTTCGCCAAGAGTTTTCTTTAATGAAAAGTTTTGCACATTTGAAACTTAATAGAAAAAAAAAATGACTGGGAGTGCCTCATATAAAGTACTATAAAACTACCGCATCCTTGGTTTTTTAAAAAAATTATTTATAATTTAATTTAATGTTTAATGCTATACTTAAATTTATAAGCAATTAAAAACACTTTTTTCTTTAAATGCTTTCATTCCCCAAGGCAAATACAAGAAGATTGAAAACCGAGTTTTCTAAATTTTTTTCATTGTCGAAAAGTTTTCCCTCAAAAATTTGTCAGATAATTATCGATGGAACAAAACAATGACCTTTAATACATTTTCAAGATTTCAATATCATTTTTTACTATTTTATTTGCATTGAGCAAAGTAGCAGATTTTAATGATACTTGAACAAGAATAAAACAAGGATATATTCAAAGAATTTTAAAAATTATATTACGATATAAAAGCACCACGGTCCATTTACTGACAAATGTATTAGAACTAATCGTTTGTTTATTTTTGGCATTTCTTGACATTATATCAGACTTCGAAACTGCTTCTCAATTGAATATAAATTAAATAATTTCTAAAATGCACTGTTAATTGGTTTAAGTTTCAAATCCCAATAATAATTTCAACTGATAACATATTTTCCTTTTGCCACAGATGTTAGATAGAGATAAAACTTTTTTTATCGCATCTCAGCGGAAAAAATGTGCATGGAAAGCGAATTTTTCATTAACTGGTAATAATACTGATAAACAAATATAATTAAGGTTGTTTTTATTCTAGCTATGCCATTTTTTCGTTATTACATATAAGATAATTAACCATTTGGATAGAATGTCAGTCATGAAATAATTATTTCTACTTGGAGAAATTTAGGCTTAAATTAATGAATAGAATGAAAATAAAATTATATTTCATGTAAATATTGTAAAAGGAACAGAAAAATAAATTTTACAAAAAAAGAGTGGAATAGTTGCTTACAGGACATATCTTGATGCTATTGAAACTGAAAATTGTCAGCAATAACAATAAAAATGAAATAGGCAAGATTTCACTATTGCTCAAGGGATAAAATAAATGTACATAAAAGAAATGAATTACATGCAATAAAAAAAATTAAAATACGGTTTTATTTATAAACTCTATGGTCTCCTACAACTACTTACATGAATGAAACTTTATATGCCGCTTTATGACCAAAACTGTAGAGGTACATAAAAATTTGGACTTAATTGATTGAAAAAAAGATGTCTTAAATAATAAACTAACTATTTTTTAAATATTCTTAAATACAAAACATTGAATATTAAGCCACACTAGGCGAATTCACACACAGATGATGGGTTAGATTTTATGGCTGTGCCATGACCTTTGAGGGTTTGCTGCTCATATCTATATCCATGGTATTTTCACACAGGTTTTATAAGAAGATTTGAAAAGAAGGTGTGATATTATTTGAATATACGAAAAAATCAAGGAAAGCATGCCTCCCACGGTTTATGAGGTTTTTACGAATCTAAGAGAGGGGGAGTGGGCGTTGATATCTTTAATTCTTTATCACAGTTATACTAAAACAATGTGAACAGATACGAATCTCTCCATATGATGCCATCTAAGGAGATAACAAAACATGGACAAAAATGACACGTTTATTGGCCATCAGACGTAAAATGAATTTTAGAAGTCTGTTTTATCCTTTTTCGTCGAATAAACAATATTATTGAAGGAATTATTTTACAATAATGGACAGAAATGGCTTGAAATAAAATGTGCACATTTCTGTTTTATTATTATTATTATTATTATTAAGTATAGTTTAATTCCCTAAAACTAATCTCCACCTGGGATTTTTTTCTTGTCATTTTGTTATAATAACAAAAGGAAATGTTGGACAGAATGAAATGAAAAACAAATAAAAATAACAAAATTTTTTAAAAATGAAATCTGCTAATTCGAATTTCATGCTATCATGTGAGAACTTTAGCATTCATAAGGTATTGTTCGTCTTAATAATTTAAGTCATTGACCAATTCAAACAGGCGTGAAATAATCATGTGATTAACAGAATACACATGCGTCGATATATCGAAAATCGAGTACATGGTGGACATTCGTGCCAAGTTGTAACTTTTTGTTGGTCGCCAAATGTGACAAACATCTTTACCATTTTCTAATAACCCTAACAGCGGAAAATTAATGCCCCAAAAGTGATAAATCGCCAATTTTCTGTCAGTTTGTGCCTTCAAAAAGCTCAAACCAATACATCATCGTGATCTCATATGATCAAAATATTTTAATAGCAACAACAAAAATGTAATAACGTCGCCATTGACTTAAAATTTTGAATTTGAATTAAATTCCTATTTTTAAATGGGGTTTTTTTTTGCGATAAATCGGCGAATGTGACAGCCTTTTGCTCTACTTTCTAACAAATTGATGCCTCAAAAGCGGTAAATCGCTAATTTGTTGCCTAGGCATTTTGAGGCTTCAGAAAACTCAAAACAAAACTACATCATGTTTTCACATGATAATAAAAATATAATGTTGCTACTTTGTTTTTCCTTTATGATTTCTACTTTAATTTAACGGTATAATTAGGCCTTTTTATTTATAATGCCATTCTTAATTCCAACAATAATAATGTTAGGAGATTAAAAACCTATGAATTCTAGAATTCCATCTACTCATAAAATATTTTCATATTTCTAATTGAGACAACACTCGAAAGTGTGCATAGCTAAGAGAAAGGATTCTTCACAATTCAGATAGTATAAAATTATTATTCGTCAGAAAAATATGAGAGTAAACATCAATCTTACATAATCGTCGCAATTCGAGTTGATTGCTCTAGTTCTAGTCCCATTTAGCATCTCACCATCTCAGTTTTAGTGTGGCATCATTTGTTGATATAAGCGACTTGTACAATATTCAACCTGAATTTGACTGAAGCACTTTTATATAGGCATCTGAAGATGTTATAAATCAGTAAGGTTCTTTATTTAATAGCTGGAAATGTATTCTCTTTTGGAATAATTTTAGTACAAAATGATATCTCACACTTATTAAAATCTCCTTATATGGACCAATACTTAGATAGATAGTATTTTCAAAAATGTATAATTACTTTATAAGTATATTTTATAATTCTTCACTTTCTTATCAGATGTTTAGAATTTGATTTTTAAAAAGAATAATATTATTAAAAATAATAACGACTTTCCATTCAGTTTAAATAATTTTAATAATTTTGTTATTATTTCAATAAATTAATACTTTCAGTTTTATTGAATATTGTTTAGTTTTTTTTCATTTAATAATAAATTAAATAATTTATAAACATTAAAAATATTAAATAAGACCGTCAGGCTTACACTTTTTTTGAGGGTGGAATATTCGACAAGCGGAAAGGTTCTTAAATTTAGTTCGAGGTTTAAAAACATTCAACATTTTTTATTAACATCCTAAGAATTCGGAATGTCAAAATATTATTTTACTGTTGTTTAATTACGTACTAAATATATAGACTGTAAAAAATCTATTAATAATTAATTAATAATAAATTAAAAATAACTCTATTAATAAATAATGGTAATTGTTTTATTTCAGCTTGGCTTTTCAGAACTTCAAAAATTCAAGATGGTGAATGAAACAAGAACTATCACACCTTATCGTGCTATAGAAGCCACTGAAAAATCGGTAAGACAAATGCTTCCATTTTTGCAAAATATCAGAAGAGCATAAATAAGCGAAGTAAAACAAACAGTTTAAAAACTATGTGTCCTCAATTTATGTGATTAAAAGGTAGATAAATATGAATTTTAAGCATTATAATTTGGACTATATATATAATTATCAAAACATTTCTATGAAAAAAATATTGGAGGAGACAATAAAATTAAAGGTGTTTCTTGTTAATTAGTATTTTTACTTTCTTACTACCAAATTTAATCAGTATTTTTAATCTAGTAATTTTCAAAAAAATTCGAGCTCCATATTTTCGTGAATTTCCACGTTTTACACCTCCCTGAGCTCTAAGGACATATTTTTGAAAAATGTCCTCCTGTCTGTCTGTGACAAAAATAACTCAAAAATACTTTGAAGTAGACCGATGAAATTTTGTATACGATCTTTATACCGAATTTGAAAATTTTTACCGGATTTTCAGCAAAATATGTACCGGATAAGAAGTCTGTCTATCCAGTTGTTCAAATTTAAGTTAACATAATAATTACAAAACGAAGATAGCTAGATTAGAGGAATAATATTTGGTTAGCAGAATCAAGATTTATATTGTAGACATTTGTCAAATTTTTAGCCAGACCCAACGAAGGATTGACCGTCTGTCGGCCACTGTTTTCAAAAACAAGTAAAAGCGATAAATAATAAACGTGGTGACTCAAATATATCAACTTTTGTATGGAATTTTGTGACTACAAGTGCTGATTTTGTCAAATTTGTTTCGATGAATGCACCTTCTTGTGAACAGCCAACCACTACACCACCACAGAACGTAGCACTATCGACAGGATTTAGGGTGACCGACTGTGGTCTTTAGCAATGTTCATTCTTACATTGACCGAATTTGTCAAACTGATATTCTCTTCGAGATGATTGGCCCCAAAGTGGCCAAATACAGACCACTTCCTCCTCTACAAACTTTCAAACAGTTGGCAAAAAATTGACAATTATGGAAATCCTGTCCTTTAGAGTCCTAAGATTACCTGGTACCATCAGTACTGAGCTCAAGCCATTATTTTCAACTTGCAGAGGTTTTCTATGTTCGGAGATTTCTGTGCATTCCTTTAAATAGTAGTAAACAGTACCGATTCCTCCGCAAATGCATTTATTTTCCTGCATTCATCCAAATCTTTGGAAATATGCAGGGAATCTCCCATGTCCTGATATAATTTAGATTACCAGTGGATGGTAACTTCTTCTTTTTATTTCTGGATTAGAAATAAAATCGTAACCTACTCCTCCTGTTTTCGACATATACCATCCATCAATCCATTGTAGCTTAATTTCTTCTCTCAGTTCCCATTTTAAGACACCATTTGATTTGGAGACAATTATATCAACACTCTCTTTCTGTGCCGCCATCTTTGCATATTATTCCGCCTTTTCGTTACCAAATATCCCAATATAGGCCTTAACCCAACTCAATATCCACTTACGACAAACGCATCTAAAATCTATTTGCCATTCTATTAACCATATCCCCGTTATTAATCGCCAAAAAATTCGGCAAGGATTAAGCAAAAGATTGATTAAAAATGCTATATTTACGCCAATGACATGTAAGGCGTTCTCTGGGATAACATCTTTATTAGCATGCGAGAAAATTTAGGGAGACAGCTCCCACTAGTCAAAATCTGTTGTCCGGATATTTTCAGGAACTTTAGTTTCAAAACAAATATGGCTAAACACCAAGAGCAGAAAGCATTGGAAAGTGCGTTGATATTGGGAAAATTATTTTCCACGATATATATGTGGTGATGTCCGGAGTGTAATCCTAGCGGCCGAGGCTTGACTTAGCCAAATTGGGGTCCGGGGCAAAAACTTTTTGGGAGCCCCTCCCCTTCTTCCTTTTTCTGTCTTTTGAAAAGCAATGTTAAAAATGTTCATTAAAAGAGGAAAAGTAAAATAAATTTTCTATTCGATTTCCCTCCCCTTCTAATGTAGGGGCCCGGGCCCGTATGCCCCTGCCGTAGTTAGGCTCTGCTAGCAGTTACTGCTACGTTCAGTGGTGGTGGTGGGGGGGGTCGGCTGTACAGAAGAAGAAGAAGGCTCTGCTAAGGGCTCTTACGTCATCACTAATCTCAGCCACTGAGCAGACGTCTGAACCCTGTAAACTTCAATTATGTAAAAAACACTCGTCAATATAAAACGGCCCAACTGCTCTTTAAGTTCTTTATTAAATTTAATTATTATGATATTGAGTGTAAGTCTTGAAGTATGATCCATCTGTTTAGTATTAATCTCAATGAGGCTTTTTTCCAGGGCTAGGGGCCGGGGGAGATATTTGAGTATCCCGTTTAGTTGAGGCCTGTTTTTCGAGCCATTTAGTCTCAAGCTATATTAATTAGCCATAAGTCTCTACACATAAGTTATCGATGAAAGAATATCTTTGTCATTAGCACATGAGATATTTGAAATAAAATGAAAATTAATTCTTTATAAAAATACACATTTTTCTCTTTCGTTTAGAAGAATCATTTTAAAATAAAATACTTCATACGTCATTTCAGATTGGAAAATCGGAAACAGCAACAGCACCAGAATTGAAAATACCGATAAATGATCCGAAAAGATTCTTTCTCGGTAAGACAATATTACCCGCAGAGCCACGTTTAATATCTGAGTTTATAGATCGCACGATCGATTTGTGCTTGCTTTTACAGAAAAACTTGGTCGAATACACGTGTACCAACTCGAAAGTTTAGTGAATTTGGTCCGAAATCATCCAGACATCGGTTACATCAGCATGAACAGGGAGCACATGGATCTTGTGAATGATTACGATCCCTACAGATTCACGTAAGTTGATGTTAGAAGAAAATAACGATAGTATTAAAGATTGGAATGAAATCTGCTGTGCATATTTCAATGCATCATGTCAGAACATCATTTCTTAAAGGGCCAAGCACAACGTGCTCTTGCAAGTTGAATTACATTTCTATTCATTTTAATGGTTTCATTGAATGAGTCACTTTAGTATTGCCAACGATCCAAAAACAATTGTCTCGCATTTACTGTTTTCAAAAATATCACGTTTTCTACTTATTTCATTTCATATAATCAAATGCTCAAAATGACATTTATCCAGGTTTTATTTGCTGTAGTCATTAACTTATTTTTTTAAATCAGAAATTTTTTAAATGCGATGGCTCCGCGTTGTTAAAAGCTGATTTTTTGAGATGCTCGTGCAGATAATAAAATTTCAATTTTTCGCTTACGGAGTTTTGTTGACGCCAGAAAACATCATTCTCAAAACAATATCATGTTCTGACATGATAATAATAAAAATAACTTAACTTGCTTGTGAGAAAACCACATCACTTTTTATTAATTTTTATATTTTCTCAATTGGAAGAGGCATTAGCATAGTGATTAAGGGGAGGGGAGGGGTGAGAAATAATGATACCCCTGATACCAGTATTGTAAAAAGCCATTAGATATTATTGATTATTGTGTTTATGTCACTTTTTTATAAGGGTGTGAAAAAATAATTCTCTGTCCAAGACGCTATCCATCGTTACTACAGCAGTGCATTGAAGGTAGTGTAATTGAAAATCAATGCAAAGTTACTGACAATCGTAATTGTTATCAAATTGTGGTACTTACGCATTAGACCGTCCATCTTTATATGGTAAGTTAAATAATATGGTATCAAAGAGATTATGTTTCCGTGCAGGTTCTTGCTTAGAATATTAAGATCATTTTAGAAAAAGTGCTTAGTTGAATGTGCTATCAGTTCAAATATGTGATATCAGTTTCATGTTAGCGACCTTATTAACCGTGATTTCAACCCGTAGAAGTCACATGCCTTCTAACTGAAGAAGTTTGGAAATAAGGCTGCAATTTCAGGCACTATCTCTGGTATCTGATTATATTTCAAAATAGGAGAAACTTTATACGTCTCTCATGCAGTTTTGAAATTCAGCGTTAAAATTATTAAAGCAAATCATTTTCTGTTTATGTTACCAATTTTTGCACCATCAATAATTTGGGTTGAACTTTTGGTACTTACGTATTAGACCGTCCAACTTTATTGCCAAATTTGAAGTTATGGCCAATGAGTTGCTAAACCGCCAATTATGACAATCCGGCAATGTTGTAATCCGTTGATCTTTATCACCAAATTTAAATCTGTCGCCAATGAGTTACTAAACCGTTGGCGAAGACGATCTAATAAATAAGTACCGAACTTTTCAATAGTAAACAATGTTACAATAAAAAAAATAATAATAAACTTACTCATTATTATTTTAAAATGACACATTTAAGTCAAGTATTATAAAAATGCAAATACTGTCCCCCCCCCCCCACAGAATTTGCAGTTATAACAGCATCAACAAAGAAAACTATGCAACTGTCAGTTCCAATGGAGTTCTGGAATTTTACAAAGGAGATGTAGATTTTTTACAACTCGACAGGCTTGAAGTGGAGCGGAAACTTTTCATTGCACTCAAAGAAGTAAGTTTAGCATCTTTTTATGCTCTTAACTTAATATATAGGCAGCCCAGTTCGAAGAGGCAGCAACTAATAACGTTGTTGTCGTTATTTAAGAATTGGACTGTTCTCATTTGAAAGTTTAATGTTTGAAGCGTATGGTAATTACATTACCTTAAGGTGCAAAGGTTGATCAGTAGAGAACATCATCCCCTTGGCGCACTTTTCAAAATCGCCAACTCCCCGCTCTCTTGCGTCTTATCTCCAGGAGGAAAATATCCTTCAACGACAAAATCGGGTTGCCATATTTGGCGCTAAATATTCTTGGCGAAAAGGGGGTGATGTTATCTCCTGTCGCACCGCTGCAAGGTTCCATTACCATAAACTTCACAAGATGTAAAGTTCCTTAATCATAGAAGCAAAATTAAATTGGTGCTATTTTCTACTAGTTCATACTAGGCACCTTAAGAATTCATTACATAAGAATTAAAAAACACAATATGGTAAAAATTAAAAAAACCAAGTTCTTTGAGTTTTTGCCTCGCATTAAAATAAAATGTACAAAACTCAAGCCTTCTACATGCAAATAGCGAGCAAAATAATAAATAAAATAATGAACAGTGACTAGGATTAGACTATACTTTTTCAGAGCACTAATTATATATATGAATACAAAGTTCTTTGATTTGTGTTATAAAGTTCATAACAAATGGGGAAAAAATATCAGATGGTTCTTAATGCGAAAAACAGAGAAAAATTAAGGTGAACAATTTTCATGGTATACATATACGTTATGATCAATCGGTTATTATTAATACCCATTGATCATAACATATATATTATCGTCATTCTCGTGATACTAATAACAAAGGGGAATTTGCTCATGCGTGTGTTGGTGCTCTACATGCTAGAAGTTTTGGTCAGAATTAAGTTATAGATATACTTTAAAGGTAGAAACTAAACTTCGAGGCAATTTTTTTTTTGATTTTTTGTGTGTAATTTTTAACACATTTTTTTTTATTATCGAAGAGAAATTGTAGTATTGTTGTAGTAATGGTTCATTTTTATCTGAAATGTTTAATCTTGCCATTTTCTTTTTTTTTAAACCATGGAGTTAAAATTTTTCACTATTATAAGTCTAGTTTAAGTGAGGAATTTTATTATTTTATTAAATGATATCGATATAATGATTCAATATATATATATATATATATATATATATATATATATATATATATATA
>JAOUZG010010699.1:5538212-5558314 GCA_026289955.1 Argiope argentata
ATATATATATATATATATATATATATATATATATATATATATATATAAATAAATACCCATCAAATGCTTTTATTTATTTACTTTTCATGTTTTCTGTTAATTTGAAAAGCATGTCACTTTAATTTAACGTTCCATTAATTAATTAATTTTGTCTTTCTACAGTGTTCTGAAAAGTGACATTTTAATTTTAATCATTCTATATAAATCACAATTGCATTCATCAATGCAAAAAAAAAAAAAAAATGTATTAATCAATCCAAATAAAGAAACTTAAAACGCATAATTTTCATTTATGAAAAAAAGGAGCTTGTTTTGAATTAAAAACAAAAAAGAGCCACAAGAAGATGAAAGAAAGGAATAGTTTGCAGTTGTAACATTTTTGTCCTTGCATCTCTTCTAGATACCATCGTTTGTCACTTTCCGTCTTTGGAAGGCCTTCACAGTGTGGCTCAAGAAAAACAGAATGAAAAGATTCATCGAAGCCAAGGATAAAATGGAAATGTTTTTCGCTACCAAGTACAGCCAGAAAACAAAAACGGCATTTTGAAACTCGAAAATTTTAATTATGAATTTAAAAAAAAATTCAACATAAAAACAAAGTATATTTAATCAACAAATTGTGTGTGTTTCCGATCAGATATGTTTCGCAACTGTTCAGCTTCAAATTTCATGCCGAAAAAAATAATTGTAAGGTATAAGATACCCACATAATGCAAGAAACTATACTGATATTATAGTATTTTGAGAGTAAATTTAAAACAATACTGTTAAATTCAACATCCAACCCCCCCCCCCCTAAGAAAACGATTTATTTGCGTGAACTTCTAGTTATGAACCACGAATATTTTCCATGTACTAAAACAGACAATCAAAAGAATGATCAGTTGTATAAGAACTGCCAAACATAAGAATAAATTTGGGTATTTATGTATTGTACCGTTCAACTTAATCGCCAAATTTGAAGCCGTCGCCAAAGAGTTACTAAACCGTTGGCGAAGATGGTATAATACATAAGTACCTAAATTTGATCTCTAGAAGATTAAATAATTTATTTTATATTTGATACTAGCCGCCTTTGGCGACCAGTCGGTTCGCCAGTATTAATGCTCGCTAATATTTTATGTAGCTGTGTCTCATAACAGGTTTTTCACCAAAATATTTTTAAACCAAACAAATTTTGATAATCATATAATTCATTTATAGTATTATTTATCATTATTTTCTTCAGATGATCTGTTCACTGTACTACTCATCTTTCTCTTTCTATCCGAGCAATGATTGTCCCGGAATTGATATTTTACTTAAATGGTGGAGGGAAAGGTTTAAAATTCTGTTTTTATAGAATAATGAGATTCAAATTTTCATAAATGTAAACACACTAAAAAAATAAAGACACAATTGGTTTTCAAGAGATGGAAAAGCTTAAAAACAGCTTGGAAAATGCCTCGCACAGACGAAATAATGGTGACACACACCCCCTCCTTTTCTTTTCTATCCTCTTTTTTCTTTACTACTTTTCTTTCTATAAATTCTCTATGTCTCTTTTTTCTTCCCTGCCCAGACTTTATTTTGAGCAGGCATAGATTAAATATTCCTACCGACTAATAATAAAAGCAACTATTTTCTTTCTTTTTTAAACATCCCGTTATCTATGAATGAAAACCAACTGACTTCGCGTATTTCTTTCTAAACAAATCATAATTTATTACTCCCTGCTAACTCAGTTGGAGTGGGGGAAGGAAATGAAGATTTTTGGCGGGAAAGTAAGAAAAGTGTCGTTTTAACTATTTTCCCACGCAGTTTTTTAATTTTTTCTCTCCATAAGAACCATCGTCGTGTCTTGACGAAAATATTTTTTAAAAATTAGCCGAATCGGTCAAGCCGTTCTCCAGTTTTGCGCTTAGCAACGCATTTCGAATTGCATTTTTATTAATATAGAAGATTTAAATTCAGCTACAGCTTATGCTTAAGCATTAGATCGGAAGCGAGTCTCAATTTCATGAAGTAATTCTTACATATATAATATTGATTGTTTAATTAATCAACAAATTCGTTCGGTAATTAATCCAGTTCAGCAGCTGTTACATTGCTTAAAAATAGCAAAAAACTAGTAAATAAACCTTAAAAAAAGTGGAAGGAGTTGAAAAAAATCCGAATAAACCATTGGTTCTAGTATTCTTTCATTGATGCAAGGTATTCAGATACGCCACACACACTGCATTGAATGAAAATTCCCATTGAGGGCATATAAAATCTTACCAAACAGCTTTGATAATATACACATTAAAAACAATATTTACATAAATAGTTTTTATGCGTGCTATGGCGACATTTATTTTATGCGATGAAAAAAGCGACAGCATCATGCAGATGAGAAATTGAATCACTTTTTGCAGTAACATGGACCTGATATACCAATTCCTTTAGTTGTCTCCATAGAAAGAAAGAAAAAAAATGGTGAATGCGGAGGAAATTGCTTGGAAAGTGTTATGATGAAATATCTGTTCTACTTTACTGTTTGCATAAACTGTTGCAATTAAATAATCATTAATTCAAAGATGGGTGCCCACTTCATTTGTTATTTTGAACATTTTCAAATTCTTCAATGAAGTATTAAACTCATCTTCTGATAATGGAATAGCTCATTAAAATGAGTCTGTGAACTTCATGAACTGACCTTTGAATTTCTAAAGCTTCATGTCAGCCCCAATTGAGAATTCGGAGACCAACTGTATCTCACATGCAATGAGATGCTTGGTTGTTTGAAATATTTTTAACTTTCTCCAAACAAATGCTGTATAAGTTGATGACCTAAAAATACCTCTTCTCACTTGTCAAAGACTCATATTAAAAGAGCATGTCTGAACTAACAATGTAACTATTATTTCGTAGTGAGATGGTATTTTCTGATTTAGCTATGCGTTTTAATTCCAAAACTATTACTATTTTTTGAACAGAAACTGTATAAAACTTTTATAGGATTTTAAAATGAAAAATTAATAAATTTTATATCAAAATTGTTTAACAAAGCAGAGTTTATACAATACATGAATATTAATTTTAAAAGATTTATGCTAAATTCTTTTGTTTATTTTCTAGATTAATTTATTTTCCTTTGAAAAAAATTTCTTACCAAGAATTCCAAAAAACTTACAACTGAAATTATAATATAAATCATGTTTTATGCAAATAAGATGTCAACTTTGTGAAGCTAAAACACAATTTTTGTGATGTTTTGATTCTGATAAAATGATTTCAATTACAACCTATATATTTATAACATAGTTGATGACGAGATAAAATAAACACCTTTGCTAAAATTATAAGAAAAAGCTTTAAATAAAATTTTATTTCAATTCATTGAAAAATAATGACAAATACATTAAAATGAATAAATGATGGTGAAAGGGATTGTATGCAGATGATGAAACAAATGAGATGATGATCTTAATAATAATCCTCCTCAGATTTCATATTTTTATTCTTTGTATTTTGTACTTGCTCTTGTTTCTGATACATTTCAGCAATCTAAATAAACAAAAATACATGATTATAATATTTGGATAACAAAATTGCCAAGTAGTTACTTCAAAATGTTTCTTAAAACTTTTGTCATTTTAAATTTCAATGTGTGTGTGTGGTTTAATTAAATTGAAATATAATAATTTAATAATAATATCTTAGGAAATGTAAGTTAATAATAAGTAGGACATATACACAAATTAATTTGTTTTGAAAGGGGGAAAGAAATGAATGATTCTATGCTTGAAATGCAAAAAGTAATCTATTTATGCACTTAAATGAGGTAATTTCATGTATTAATATTTTTTTAACTAATTTTTTCCCTTTTTCCCTTCCTTGAATGGTATTTTGCTACAATGTACATTACTTTCTTTAATCATTGTGAAGTTGTTACTATAATAGAATTCAGAGTACTTATTCATTTATTTTTTAATGCATAAGCAGTGTAGAGAAAAATTAATTTTATTTCTGAGAAAATAATATTCAAAAGATGAACTAACTCGTGAAGCAACTGTAGCATCTTCTGGCTTTGGCTTGTCTTCTCTTATCCTCAGGAAACGAGGAAAGCGCAATGAGATCCCTTTCTCCGGATCAACCTTAAAAAAAAAAAGTAATTCTTTGCAAATGAAAAAAAAAAAAAAATAGATTTAATGCTTTTCCTGGGAAGGAAAAGACAATAATTGGAGACAAATCCTTGCAATTCTTTATTTTAAGTTATTAATTCCGATACTCTGTATTTCTGCCATGGATGTTTTCAATATAGAACTCAACTTAACAGAAATTCTTTAAAGCCTTCTTCTTACCACAACCTTGTTATAGAATAGAACATATATCAAACATGAGTAATTATAATCAAAGGTATTTATCACTGCTTTAATCTTGAATTTTATTATTCCTCCATATTAAACTAGCAAAAATTCCTCAAACTATCTTTCTCTGAATAAAGTCAAAATGATACAAATTGCTGAAATCATAAATATAGTAGTAAATATCAAAGGAAGGAAGGGGGATCACCCCTCTTTGACACTGACCAAACATAGACAACCCTTTTCCCCCCTTCTTTTATTATTCATTTTATTTCATATTTTATCATTTTAAAACTTTTTAATCATAACTTCATTAATCATAGCTGCATTAATTTAATAAAAATTACAGAGCAAACTATGAATGATGTCATGTTATATATTTTAGTGACTATTATAATCAGAAAATTTATTCAAATCATATTTGAATGACACCATAGAATTTGATTATTAAGATCCTAGATTCAATTTCTAATGACATTTCATTAATAATATGCATAATTTTTTTTTTAAAGTTTTGAACAATGGTTTAGTCTAAATGAAAACTTGATTAAGTGATATTTCAAAGATGAGATATTTCACACATAAAATAAATTTGGCCAAATTTCTATAAAAGAAAAATAAGCCTCTATTACACCTGCAATATCATAAGTATGTAATAAAATGCATACAATATTAAAAACTTCAAACCTACAAAATAGCAAAACAATGAATTTTCAGAAGCACAATTAAAAAACATACAATTTCATAAGTAAAGCACTGCCATTTTTTTTAAAGATAGCAACAAAAAGGATAATTATCAACAATCCAAAGTAATAAAATATCTCAGTTAAGTGATCACTTTCATCAACTCTTTAAAGCATGGTGATACATTTTCCATATCACTTATACCAATCTTTATGCAAGGTAGCTCGATTTTAAAATTATTTCATGAAGAAAGAATATATTTGAAGCTTAACTATATGCTTCTTTATAAATTGAAACACCATACAATAAGTAATTTGATATAACTAATTCAAGAAACAAACCACTATGTTTTAAAGAGTTAAAAACCACTTAGAAATGTTAACAAAATATTTTCTTACTATTCCAATAGCAGCTTTGTGAACTGGTGATATTGATAAATCAGCACATTTAATTTCCCATATCTGAACAACATCAAACCAGACATCAGGCTCAAGACTACTATCGTAACGATAATAGGACTTAGGTTCACTGATGACATGATTCTTGAAGAATTCTGTGTGTGTTTCTAATTCCTTGTCACTGAACCCAGTACCCAACTAAGAGAAAGAAGGGAAAAATTAAAAATCATTATATAAAACTTCATGCAAACTAAATTAAATTTTTAAAATTCTTTGTAAGTTGAAAGATTGTTAATCATTTATTTGGCAAGTGAATTTAGTGATACATAAATAAAGATAAATTGAGAATTGCCTTAATAAAAGTAAAAAACTGTATTATAATTTAGTCATAATGAAGTTCCACACGCATCATATTTCTGAAAAATATTCAACATATTATAAATTGTCTATATTTATATACAATATGTCTATATTTACTTCTTTACTAGCAATAAAAATCACAGAATATAAAATGTTTTTATCTATTAAGTTATTAAAATAAAAGTTTATTAATCACAATAATAAAATCTTACTAATTTCAAGCCACATAAATATAGAAGGAAGTAAAGGTGTGATCAGTTCCCTTTTTAATTATGAATTAACAGAAAAAGATGACTTTGATAGAAATGTATGGATATCCCAAATATATATATTTCTACACTTAAAATAATTTAAAATTCATAGATTTCATGTGTGTTAAATAAACGCTTTAGATTTTGTTTCCACATAAAGAGTAAAAATCCTCTTTGATTAAAAAAATTTTTGAATTATTTTTAAGAAAACTAAAGCAAAGGGGAAAAAAATCCAAAAAGCATATTTTCTAATTTGGTTTGAATAAAAATTTTATAGGCTAAATTTAAGTTTATAACAATACAAACCCACAGTAAAGAAAATATATGAATTATAAATACATACTTTGCAAATGCTCTGAAACTCTTCATTTTCATCGTCATAACAGGCGAGTAAAAATCCTCCATAGAAACCTTTTCTTTTGCCTTTCCCATGATATCCTCCAATAACAACTAAGTCTAAAGTATCACCAATGCCATTTAGGTAATCTTTTTTCAACTAGGAGTAAAGATTTTTTTTTCTTTAAATATTTATAGCTTAAGAATTTTTTTAAAAAAAATTAAAAATTTTAGAGCATTAGGTTGTATAAAAAGAGTTTATACGCTGCACACAAAATATCAATTAAATGCAAAAGTTCCTTCTTTAAAAGAAACTAATTGTAGCAATGACAATTTTTAAATATTTGTATAGTTATATATTTACACACACTTATAAATCTGATATTCCAATGACTTTTTGAAAAATAAGATTCAACAAAAAAATAATGAAAATATGACATTGCATTGAAATTTTTTAGAAAAATTTCATTTAAAAATTTGAAAAATATGTCTACCTTGAGCCAATTGTGTGACCGTTTAGCTATCTCATAAGATGCATCCACAGAAAGAGCTTTAACCATCAAACCCTCACAATTACCTAAAAAAGAAAATTATTGATATGTATATGTTGCCAATTCCATTAGAAAATACACAAATAAATAATAGTGCTGAAAGGATAATCTATCAGTTACTTACAATAAATCTCAGGCATGAAACCTGCTTTTCTCAAATAGTTTATTAGTAAAAACTCAGGGAAAAAATACTACTATATGAATGATATTATTAGAATGAATTGTAACACTGTTCAAATTAGTTAGAGATTAAGTTTTAAAAATTTCTGTACCTTTCACAGATTCATCTAAGAATTCTTGCATAGTTTCAGCATTGTCTCCGTCTCTATATTTCACAAACATAAATTCATTCTCCACCTCCACAAATGAAGAATGCAATAGTTCTCTTCTCTCTTTCAAAGGTTTCTTTACTAGCGATTCTCCATTCAAATAGAGTAAATCAAAAGCCATAATGCACACTTGTACCACAATATCTGATTCAACAGCATCCTAAGGGTAGACAAAAAATCAATATTTATTTACAGAATAATACTCAAAATATATTTTGAGGGTTTGGTCACTATACAATAAATTTCAACTGAAAAATACAGACTGAATTTTTTGTAAAATTACATTCATCTCAACTTATTTAGAAGAAAACTTAAGAATAAAATCAAAACATTAATACTAGAGGAGAAAACAAACTTTAAATATTTTTAGCTGATAGGGTTTTTTTTAAAAAAAATCTTTCATTGATCTTTAAAATAAAATATATATATATAGTTTTTTTAACCAAGCACAATTATTCAACCTTTGAATTTAGGTTTCAATCTAACTTTTGAGTTGCATAAGCTCTTATTTTATCATAATTCTAACATTTCTTGAAATCAAAAACACTTTCATTGCAAAATTCTATTCTAAATCCATTATATCAATTTGAATGCTTTGTCAGGTCTTTTTTACCAGTCGTCTAACTTTCCAATTTTATTCGTGGCATTGTCTGGTCATGGATAATACAAAGAAATTCACTAATGGAACACTTCATTCTTAACTGCATGAAGGTTAATATTGAAGATATTCATTAATATTTTGAAAAACTGAACAGTAAACCAACAGAACAGTTAATTTTTGAGATGTCAATTTTTAAAAACTTAATAGAAATGAAAGGATATTTACCATAATATTTGCATATTATAAATAAATATATTTTTAAAAGTACCTTCTTTTTTCTAGTACTCAGTACTTGGAAGGGAAGTATTTGTTTTGTCTCAGAATCCCATGCAACAGCTTCTGTGTCGAGAATAAAAGATGCAGTGGATTCTTTCAAAGCTTTTGGCAATCGAGAAATTATATCAGGGTATTTTGATGTATTGTCTTCTTGATTTCGACTGAAAATTTTCACTTCTCCTTTATCTGTTCTATGAATCTAAAAAATAGAAAAAGGAATCTCTAAATTCTATTATAAGGTTATTAAAAATAAATGATGCTCTATTATCAATGGGATTTAATATAAAAGATCTACTCTCTAAAATTTTGCAAATTTAGTAATTTTTAAAGCATTAAAATTCCATAATAAAGCTATTTATGAAAGTAATTCTTACAGGCCACTAAATTTTTGTACAGGCACAGATAATAAAACACTGCTGTCACATAAGAGGTGGAAAACCACCGATAAGAACCAAATCAGTTTTTAGACATTTGCAGACATCAAGCTTAAAATAAAAGACTGAGAGAAGAGGGGTTGGAATTTATTTTAAAAATTTCTTTAAACATATTGAACTGTGTAATAATCAGTTTTAAATACTTTTATATATTTTCAAACTAAAATGTTACAAAATTAAACAAAAATGCAAGCAAATTACCTGAGCTCTTTCTCCATCATATTTATATTCACAAGTGAATTCATTTTTATCAAAACGATTGAGAACTTCATTGATTCCATTTGTTGGATGAGCCAACATTGGTTTGAGTGGGCAGCCTGGTTGCAAATGACAGTGAGCAGGAAGACCAGCAATGCCTTCTTTAAGCAAGACTGGTATGACCAAGTCAAAATTGGGGCATTCACTACAAAATAAATTACATTAACATTAAAGATTTGTAATAAAAATAATTTGAAAAAGATTACAATATTTATTAATCAACAAGAATGCAGTTTTTTCAGTTTTAATATTTTCTTATTTAATATATTTTTTTAAAAAATGACATTTATAACAGTTTGCAACTTTCCGAAAACAAATAAGAAAACAAAACTCAAATTTAATTATTTATATCACAGTTATCTTTTCTATTCTCATCTCTAACTAATCATTGTGAATTCATATAAAAAATTATGTAATGTTAATAAATAAATAAATAAAAAGTAAAATAAAGTAAGTGATTGTCAACAAACATATTTCTCTTAAAGGAGCTCATAACCAATAATTTAGTCTTGAATTATTCTAGAATGATTTATTTGTTCTTGAGTCAAAATATTACTTAATAATGATGATACAATAATTTTTTCATAATTATGTATTTTTGTCAATGTGGTACTTCAAGCAGTATGGCATCTTCAGAAGAAAAGCATGGGGGGGAGGCATGATGGTGTAGTTAAAGTCAATGACTTTGGAGTGATATTAATATTTGATAAAATTTTGTAATAATAGAGTAATTTTCTGTAGAATCTTATATATTTGTACTATAAATATAAATTTTGAAATAAAAACCGACTTTTGTGAATGAACTTCTGCCTATAGAGAAATGTTTTAGTCTGATATCTGCTGGATTACTGAGGGATAGCCACAGGTAACATAAAGTTATATAACTTTTATTAAATTTCATAATATTAATAATATTTATTCCCTTAACTGATTCAGGAAAATAATTTTTCATATTTTATTCCAAGGTTTATAATAACAAAATTTTTTTAGTAAAAATATTCATAAAAATACATACAAAATTCAAAATAAAGAAATCATCTGTATAACATTAAAAAAAATCATGCCACTGAAGAAAGTTCATTTAAAAAATCATTTAAAAGTGTATAAAAATTCACTTTTAGTTTCAGATTTTATCTTTTCCTTCTAAGTTCACAGCAGTTTAACAAAATGAGACTTACATAACTTCTAATTTAATCATTTGAAAGTTGCATCCAATTAAAAATAAATAAATTTATTAGAAAAAAAAAAACCTCAATCTCACCAGTAAGTTGATTTTAGAATAAGAGTTTGCTCTTGTAGCAACTCTTTAAAACTATCAGCAGACATTTTGGAAGATTTATCAATCATTTCAGGAGGATAGTTTTGATTTGGAGGTGTTAAAACAGCAGCTCTTGCCAAGGCAGCCAAAACAGACTGTTCGGCTAGTCCGATTCGCAGTTTGCCACTGAGAGATCGAATTATATATCTGGCCTCACATTCTCTACAGGCTACAAAGAGAGCTTGGATTTTGTCAACCTTCTTAGACATGGCCTGAAAGAATTGTATACAATTTCATTAATAAATTGAAATAAGTTTTTCTTAAAATAGAATTAT
The DNA here is from genome assembly GCA_026289955.1 of Argiope argentata. Lineage (NCBI taxonomy): Eukaryota > Metazoa > Arthropoda > Arachnida > Araneae > Araneidae > Argiope > Argiope argentata. The sequence continues at coordinate 5,548,612 of JAOUZG010010699.1, forward strand.
ATGAAATACTTGATTTTACATACTGTGTTGCCACTCATTTTGGCAATTTCTTTAAACTTTGAAAATACAGAAGATACTGTGAGTTTTGGTGGAGCAAACATTATTCGTTGATTTCCACGGCTACTCTATAAAAATAAAATGCAATAAACTAAATAAATTTATTTAAAAACCAATATTAACTAAAATTACTCATACAATACATTTAATTCTAATTTTAGACAGTTTTTAACTGCTAAAATGAACATAAGATTTAAATTTTAACAGAAAACAAAGATTTAACAAATTTAAAACTAAAGATTACACAGGAAGTTTCAAAATTCTTTGTATAAATTTTAAAGGATGACAGAATTATATCAATATAATAATAATAATAAATAAAGAAATTAATGAATCTTTCAAATAAAGTTCATACAACAAATTAGAGAATATTCACAAACTTTAGCTTCTGACATCACTCAGAAACTAATGCACTCTTAGAAAAAACACTAGGCATTCTTCATACAGATGTTACAGCCATAAAAAAATCTATCAAAAGAATTTTAACACGATTGTTACGAAAATAAGATTATAATGATATAATATTGTATTTTTTACAATTTGTATAATTTAAATGTGAATGAATTGCTTTTAAATAATATTGTATTTATATACTAAAAGCAAAATTGATAAGTATTAGCAAATTTAAGATTAATCTACTTTTTAAAATAGTCAAAAGTAAATAGATTTTAGCATTCAGATTTATTATGTACAAATAATCTTATAATTTAGGTGCAAAAGCTTTAAACCCTTTTATGTAATGATTTTTTTTAACATTTCTATTTATCATACCATTATGAATGCATATATCTATAAAAGCTGAATGAAGGTGTAATATATCTGTTAATTTCTTAAAAGATAATAATTATTTGTTGCCTTTTATACTAACCTAGTAGCAGAACAATGCTAGCAAATAAAAATAAACATAAATACTACCATGCAGGATAATACAAAAAGCTAAAATTAAGTATAATGTCTATTCTTTGCAAATAAAAATTGCTAAGCAAATTGAAATTTTTTTTAATTTAATTTTTTTACAAAACTATGTAAAGAATTAAAAGCAATGCCCATATTATTTTTACTTCTTTAAACAGTAATTTTGGTTTTTAATGTTAATTTTATATTGATAGGTTGGTCAACAAAATAATGTACAATTGCAGATCAATAATAATAATTAAAAAAAATTTAAGAAAAAAAAAGCTTCTTTAAATTCATTTATTCAAACATACCTCAGCAACCAATCCCAAGTCACCTTTCACAACAACTTCTGCTTTTATTTTATCAACAGTACGTCCAGTGGCCTGTGCGACTGCTTTCATCAATAACATATCACCAACACCCAATTCAATGCCTTCATATTCAGGAGCGAGGCGATTTAAGCAGAGATACACAGAATATAAGAGATCTTCTGGACTTAAAACAATTACAGATCGCAAGTAGTTGGCAAGAATTTCAACAATTTTCAATCTAAAAAGTTTAGAAAAAATTTCAAAATGGACAACTAAATGGCGAATGAATAAAAATCATCATTGAAATAAAAAATCATTGAAATAAAAATAGAACTAAAAGCAATAAATTTGCATAAAAATAAAACATAGATTTAAAAAAAAGTTATGGCTGAAAATTGAAATTAAAATTATGATGCAATAAATTATTCTTAAATAATTCAATGATTACATTTAAATCAGATGATTTATATAGCTAGGCCAATTTGATGTTGTTGTAGCTAATATCATGAGTTTAACTGCAATATTTCAGAATACAGATTTTATTCATTAAAAAAAATCAAGTATTACATAAATTATTTTAATCATGACATTATATGGCAGAATTATATAACTATTCCAAAATTATTTTGAAGTTTAAATTAATTCTGAATTTAAACTTTTATATTTGTAATCCAATTATACTAAAAATTCGTTTTACTGATTTCTCCAAATCTTTTAAAATTTTTTCTCAATGTGCAGTTATTACATAATTAAAATTTGTCAAATGAATGCATAGATTCATATTATTATCAATATTTAGCTATGTAAAGTCCAAAAGAATATAGATTTTTAATTTTTAAATGATTTCATGATTTTAACATAGGATGGTAATTCATAAAAATTTTACTTTTGTTATATATATATAATTCAATAATAGTATTCATAATGGAAGTCAAAATAGCGTTTAGGTTAAAATATATAAAATAAACAAAGGCCAATTCTGAGAAAGCAATTCATTTTATTTTATTTACATTAAAGAGAATAAATTTTGTTTTTTAGTTTCTTTACAGATTGTGAGCAAATTGCGAAAAAGATTAATGACTGAAGATGTAACTACTTTGCTAGATATCTAGCAGTTGTCTTTATATTAACTCTGATATCCTATTCCTAATCATTCAATTGCTAATAGCTATCAATTTAAAGATCTTTGATTCCAACTAAATTCTATCTGCCCATAAAAAGCAGCTTATATAACTACTTTAAAAGAGAGCTATCAAAAACTGAATAACAATAAGTAAAATAAAAAGATTTAAAGGAAATAATGATTAAACTCTTAAAGCAGCTCTTTATCAATCATATAACACCTTAAAGATTATAGTTTTATTTATTTAATTTAATCGCTTTTTCTACGGAAAGAATAAACACTTACCTGGCTGATGTTTCTTCAATGATTTCTAAAGTTTTGGCTAAGGCAAGATAAGGAGTTTTTTCTCCTCTCTTCCAACAAGCATCATCAATTGGGTGATATCGAGTTTTTGAAGGATCATATGATGTTCCTGTAACCGAGGAACTTCAAAAGACAAAATTTTTAAAATCAATCTAAAAATCCACTTTTTAAAAATTAAAGTAGAAATATAAGTGAAATTATATTAATTGTGATAAATAATAATCAACCCATGAACATATTATTTTACTCAGTTATAGTTTTGAACAAATTTTATACCAACACTTTGTAAACAGTAAATTAAATTGCAGCTTGCAATTATTATCGATACATCAAACAATAATAAAATATTTAAAAACTAATTTAAATGATATAATTTTTTAAGAATTCAAACCCCCCAAACTACACATACATACAGAATTCTAACACTTTGCCTTTATTTATTATTTAATCTATATTATCAATCATAATCTTTATTTATATATTACATCTTAAGTGAAAATATGCAAACAAAAAATTATACTTGAATAACTGATATGTGAAAAATATATCTGAAATAAAAATTTCAGAGAACCTTTTTGCTCTTATATTTCAGTTTAATTACATAAAATCAATCAAAATTTAATTCTTAATACATGAATTTTCCTTCTACATCAAAGAGCAATTACTTTTAAGATATATAAGAAGAACAATAAAAGAAAAGTATTTTTATTATTTTGTACCAAAAAATTCATTGGCAAGATATGTGCATATTCTAAATTATCTTTTTAAAAATAAAAATTTCATGGAATTCTAAGGTCTCAGAAGAATTTATGCAAATATAAATATAGAAATTGATTATATGTAAGAATATTTGTTCAATACATACATAACTGGACATTCCAGAATAATTTTAATTATTAGGTAATTTGAGTCATTATAGAATCTTACCTGTTAAAAAGAAATTAATTTTTGTAGGATTAGAAATTGAGAAGAAAGTCAGAAAATTTACAAGTATTCCTCACCATTTAATGTCTTTCTTGGTGACTTTCTCCTCAGAAGAAATGGTATCCGATTCTTTCTTTTTTGCTATAAAAATTTGATAAGTAAATCATAAATTTATAAGAATATATTAATTTCATTAAAAATTAGAATTAAAAGATAAAAAAAATTCCTTTCGCAACAGCAACACTAATAAAATTTTATATTATAAAAAGAAAGAGAAGGGAAACAAAGAAAGAATTCTTAAAATGACCTTGTAATTGTAATCTAAATATTTTTTTTTTTTTTTTGTAAAAAAACTTAATAGATATTTTTAAAAAACACACACAAAGGAACAATGTTTAAAGAAAAATTAATAGTCAAAATAACTATTACAGTAAGAACACAAAATAACATAACCAGAATATGATCTGTTGATGTAAAATATATGGAAAATTTATACGACAAAAATAGTTGCTATGAAAAATGTGATGCCAAGACTGCAATTTTCCTTCATTAATGGATAACTAAAAGCTGTATTATTATGAATTAAATAGCTTAGATATTTGTTGAAAGTAATAATTTCAATTCAAATTTCAAAAAAAGATCTACAATATTTCAAGAACTTTCTTTTGTTCGGACCTCAAGATAACAAAGATCTTAAAATTTCATAATGCTTTGAACAGCAAAAACATAAAACACTTCATTTCTGATATTTTTTACAACAATAAGAGCAAAATAACTTTAAAATACTATTACTAAAGTAAAAATAGGTATACATATACAAAATAAATAAATATAACAATAGTAATACTTATTCATATTCAGACATGATTTCAAATAAAATTTAAACTAGTTTATAAAATAGATTATTTAATTTTCATCAATACACTTGCATTAACATGCAGACAAAAATTTTAACTTTGATATCCCCCTCCCTTAAGGTAATAATAATAAAAAAAAATTGGATACATTATATATAAAAATAAAATAAAATGCAGAAGTTACATTGAAGTAAGCTTAGAGATATCTAATAATAATAATAATTTTAAAATGAAATAAAAATGTAAAAGGCAAAATTTTTAATAATGTTAATGATTTTGAAAAAGCATGTTACTAACTAAAAAAAGGATGAATTGCCTTCTTTGGCTCAGAGTTTTCCTCCTTTTTTTCTTTTTTAGGCTGAGTGTTTTTCTTTTTTGTCTCCTTTTTTGATTCAGAGTTTTCTTCCTTTTCCTTTTCTTCTGGCTCAGAGTTTTCGTCCCTTTCTTCTTTTTTTGATTCAGAGCCTTCCTCCTTTTCCTCTTCCACTGGCTCAGCTTCTTCGAGTTCAGTTTCTTCAGTCTGAGATTCTTCTTTAGTATCTTTTGAATTTTTTTCAACAGTCTCATTAGTTTTTTCAGCGCTTTTATGATCCTTATTCTTCTTGTCAGGTGATGAGCTAGATTTGTTTGATGCTTCTGTTTCTTCCTGAATTAAAATGGAAGTTTTTGGTAGTGATTCTTTTTTCTGCTTCCCACCTCTTATTTGCTTACGAGCTGAAAGATAAATTAGATAAATGTTCAAATAACACAGAAGACTTGCATTTCAAGTACTTGACTTAGTTAAAATAAACAAATAATTTTAATAATCAATAATTCATTTTGAAAACATGTTTGCCCTTTCCCAAAAATTCAAAACCGATTTTAATCCAAAGTGTATATTTTAACATTAGTGTAATTATTTATCAACAAACGGTTAAAATAGGTTGTAATTTTTGCAAGAATGAAAAAGATATAATTTTAAAAATAAGTAAATGCTTGATGTTAATGTTTTGTTGTGTGTTATTTTTAAAATCAATACATTAACATGACATATGATTTTATATTTTCTGAAAATAAGTATGCATTATAATAAGAGTCCTCTTAAAATGAATAGAAGATTTTTATTCTTGAAATTCATTTTTCTTTAATAATTTTTTTCTTAATAGGCTAAACAGCAAATCACAGTTATTTATTTACAAAAGTTATGAATAAAAGTAGAATTTGCTATAAAATTAGTGTTTACGCTAAATAATTTTCCGTTAGCCAGGTGCCAATTATACCAATTGTGTACCAAACGCAAGATGAGTCGCCCAGCGAAGTGAATAACAAAACAGTTATCGAAATTCTAGATTATTTGCCAACATTTTACTAATATAGAAGGGGTAGAAATAGAGTTATTTAACCAGTAGTTGGGAGTTTACAAAGCTTAATAGATTTGAAAAAAATATGCAATGGCACGGCAAAAGCCGTCGAATATAATTAAATGATATTAACAATTAAATTTCTTCATAAAATGAGATATAAAATTATAATTTATATTTAAATTGTCAATTTAGTAATTAAAGATTTCAAAATAGAGATATAGTTACAATATAAGTTAAATTACAGAAAAAAATGCAAACAATGAAAATAAGAATAAGCATAATTTCAGAAAACAATACTTTTCAAAGAAATTAAAAAGAAATAATTAATTTTAAAATTTGACTTAATTAAAAGAATGCATATATATTTAAAAAATAGGGACATCTACGGATAACTTTTTTCTTTGAAGATTTTATTAACAGAATAGCATAAAAAGTTTAAACTGAGTGCAATATCTTTGTTAAGAAAAATAAGTCTTTACCTGTTTTTCTTTTGGGTATAAATTCAATAGAATCATTTGGTGTGCTTTTACTGGTAGAAGTAGATGCCTCATTTTCTTGGCTTGCATTTGCATGTTCTGATAAATTAGAACCAGAATTTTTCTCCAAAACAGTAGAATCCTTTGACTCATCCTGTAATAGTTTTAAAAAAGTTTGTTTGATTTTAGTTAGTAGATTGAAAATGGAGAAGTGGTTACAAAAAGCATAATTAATTTAATGTGATTTAACCTTGAAAGAAAATGGCTTCTGTAACTATATAAAAATGCTAAAGGAAATCTTAAATATACTATGAGCATATGATTTTCCAAAGATCAAAAAAGTTAACACAAATATATAGAAATAATACATTTTGTAAATAATTACACATATTTGATTAAGCTTATACTATTAAATAACAATGTACATACAACAAATTTATATTATGATGTTTATGTTACTTGATTTGCATTTATTTTAAAAGAATATTGCAGCACTAACTATATAAACTATTTACCATCTACATGTAAATGCAGAATGTAGTAAAAACATTATGAACTTCTCAAATTAGAAGATATAAAAATAATATTCATTGTCATGAAATAATCTTTGTTAAAGCTTCTTTTATTCACAACTCCTATTTATATGCATTATAAAGAGCTAGTTTAGTTCCTTCATTAATCACTGTCATAAGAAAGTATTCCTTAAGAGGCTAATGGTAACTTATTTTGAAGAAATTGAAAACTAAATTTAATATTCATTAACAAATAATTAGACCATCTATTATTGAAATGAATAAATGATTTCAGTAAAGATTTACAATGTTAGAAATATTACTATATTTCTAAAATTGTCGTTCAGACTTTCATAGAGAAACAAGACACTTTTATTAAATAGTGTGGGACAGCAAATGTAAAGGTGGCTGATACAAAAGAATCTTTGTTAGAAATTTTTTAAAATTCTTAAATACATTTCCCTTTTTGATTTACCTTCGTCTTATATGTTATATGTTTTGCAGTATACATTAGTTTCATCCCTTGATTAGCAATTAGTGTGTCAATCAAACTGTTTTGCATTTTATTTCTACTTTCATAATTTATTTGCAGTTTTTTTCCCCACAACTTCTTTAAAATGCATCTTTTTTGCACATTCAATTTGCACTCATTTTTATCTTTTCATGTTTTAAGCACTCTTTTTCTTTATTTTTTACTTTTGGATTCACTTGATTTTTTTATTTATACTCTTATTTATATATTATGCTTTGTTCAAATATTACTTGAAACATGCATATTTATAAATACATAATATCAAGGATTCTAATAATGACCAAATTATATACATATAATAGCACTATAATTTAATTACAGAGCCTCATCTTCCCTTTACAAGAGTAGCAGTTCTTCATATTCGTAATCTTCTATTTTAAATTAAAAAATACTAGCTCAGAAAACCTAAGCTTAAAATTTAGAAACATTGTGTACACCAAAGATTCTTGCTAATAAAAGGGGGGGGGAGAAGGAAATTATATATTAAAAAAATTCTTAAGAGCAAAATTGTATACCTTTTTCACAGAATTTGTAGAAAGATCTTCATCCTTAGTTTCATAGGATTGTGACATTTTTCTTTTCTTAGCAGATTGCTCAGATGACCTATAAATGTGAAGAGTCTAATCAATAAATATTTAAAAACCACAAAAGATGCTATCAACCAAAAGCTGTTTTTTTTTACTAGATAAATGAATAAAAAAATGTAACACTTCAACGTCTACCACACAGTTCAATCTTCAAAACATGAAAGAAAAACTAGCCAATGATTCGCTAATTAAAGAAAGGAGTATTAAAAGTAAATCATAAAATATTAACAATTCTCTGAATAAAATAATATTTAAACATCAGAAACAAAATTAATTATCAATAAAAATAACACAATGTACAAGTTTTTCATAATTTTTCTTTTCAAGTAAATGAAATAAATTAATTACAAAAGGAGTTCAATATTATTAATTTTATCTTCTTCTAAGTATTCATTCTAATATTTTACATTGGGGGAAAAATGAACAAAAACAGAAATTCAAGTATTTCAATTATTTTAAGTTAACAAGAAATATATACAGAAATTTTACAAAAACGTAAAGTTAAATGAAAATTGAATTCTATCTATAAAATAATAGACAGGAAGAAATAAAAAAAAGTAATTATAATACCTCCCCTTCCCCCAGGAATAAACGAATGAAGGGTTGAATTCTGATTTCATGAGACTGAATCTTTCAACTATGCACACTCTCAATAATTTTTAAGACTTTTTATCTCCTTTAGAAATGTACTTAATCTAAATAACTATGATACATACATGCCCTTCACTTCTACCCCCTAAAAGTTTTGGGCATATTTCAAAATATAAGATAATAATAATAATAATAAAGATACAAAATTTAATTACAGCTTGATAAACTTTTCTCAATAATAATGGATAGGTAAAAAATATAAATAAATAATTACAACAATGTGCTTTCAATGTCAAAGATGTCTTTCAAGACAAAGAAAACAAATTTTTTTGCATGAAAATATTAACATCTAATGTAATATTAATAATAGGTGATTAAGCACCTATTTATTAGACTAACAAAAATATAAAACATAACAAAGAGAAGAATTGAAAAACTTAAAAATACTAACTCTTTTGGAGGAGACTTAGACATGCTTTCATTATTTTTCTTTGCTTCAGTATCAGCATCTAAAATGAACAGAGCTATATAATAAATAAGTTTTTCATAATACTATATTGGTAAATACCAAAGGATATTTACACCATGGTAGAGGTAAGTAGAAGAAAATAATTTATCAACTATATTTATGAAATGTATTTGGCACAAAAATCCCATTTTATTATAGAATGGCAACAGTTAAAAATAAACAAACCATTGTAAAAATTTCAAACTATTTCATAGAACATTATAGGCTTACTGAATCTAATGCTTTGCTTAGCTAATTGATGGAACTGCAAAATATTATTAAAATTTTTCCAGAATAGTTCACTGTGTTACAGTTAATTCATTCAGTCAGTAAGAATAGAGATGATATAAAAGAAATCAAGAAACAGACTTCAAAAAGAATTTAAATAAATGCTAAAACAGGTTTAACTATTATCATATAAATAATAAAATCATAAAAATAAATCATAAACTTCTCTAAAGAAATCAGTATTTATATCTTCCAAGATAATTAATTATTCTCTATCTTCTATTAGTTTAGTTTAGTCTTATTGTCATGTAGTAAAACAACAATAGGGATATTTTAGGACAAAAATTGTAATTTTGAACCACAGTTAGAAAGAACGACACTGGGTGGGCACCCCCTCTCTCCACATCACACCAGTGAGAGGACGTTTGGAGCTGACAAATTTAATGTGCAACAG
>JAOUZG010010699.1:5558324-5570662 GCA_026289955.1 Argiope argentata
TATTCAATTGCATAATTTCTATCAATCGTTAACTCCAAAGTAGGATTTTCACTTCCCTTTTATTTTGTAATATATATACTTTTTCAAAATGCAATCTGCATTAAAAATTTAATAGTCTAAAAAATCAAAATCTGGGGGAAAAAATTGGTTGCCAAAGGCAAACAGTTAAGTAATGCAAAGTTCATTAAATATACAACTTTCATTTATAAATCAAAATATACTATTTAATTAATCACCTACAAAATAATTTCTTGCTGTTGTTTCTAATGGCACTTGCCATGGACAAGCACATAGATACAGTCATTGATTTTAAGCCAAGAGTTTGTCTCTCTTTTGAAGTAGTGCCAACTAGGGCCAAGAGTGTATATTATCTACTCACACATCACATTCGCTTGGATAGCACCTTTTAACAGAGGGAGAATAATTTCTTAAAGTGTATAAGAGGGAAAAAAATAAAAAGATAGAAATTTGTTTTATTAGTGAAAAATACATCTTGAAAAAAAAAGCCAGACACACTACAAGTTGACACTTCATAGAAAAATAGAAATTACAGTATATTAACAAATAGAATGTATATTTTAAATAACAAAATTTTGTTTATTATCAACATCAACAGCAAATGATAATTGGTATCAAAAATATAATTCTGTTTGAATATACCAAATACTTTTAAATTCATTATGGTCATTTCAGGACCCCATAATTAAGTAAAAATAATATGCAGAAAATGTAAGTGATTATAGCTTTTAATCACAATGAGATAAAATAAATAAGCTATAGTAAAAATTACATTTTGCAAAGTTCACCAAACTAATTCTCTAAGTGAAATTAATTTTTGCATAAGTAAACTGGAAAAAAAATGAATTCATTTATAAAGATTTGAAATTTTAATTTTCTGTAATGTATCGAATTCCAGATTTAAAAATTTGATATTCTAATAGGTTCAAATTTGTGAAATTGGCTAACATGGAAATTAATTCACAACGCAATAGTAAGTAGAACACATTTCTGAGTTGCAATTTCAAAGTAAATGCTATTTTATTATATTTTGTTAAAGCAATAAAAAATGCACAGGAATCAAATTTATAGAGAAATGAAAAAGTATTGATTAATTTCAGACAATACATGAATACAATAAATGATGCAATATCGTAAAAGATCATATTCTGCCACACATTAATCACTCTTTATCAAATTTTTTTAAAAAGAAAAAGAAAGAAAAAAAGAACTGACATAAATATTTAGAAGAAATCAAAATTATCTAATAAATTTTAAAACCGAGTCTTTATTAATTGGTTAAGGTTCAAACTAGTTAGAAATATTTTTTGCTACTATTTACAGCCAGAAGTAAATTTAATTAGTTTTATAATTGATTTATTTTGATAAAAATAACCATAATAATGTAAAATTTTGGACTAACCCTTTTGATGTTATTGCATTTTAAATTCATTAACAGTGTCTCTAATGTTCAATTTATTTATTACTATAAAAATGTTTGCACAAGTATTACAATATTAACAAAATGAGGGGGGGGGAGACCACACAATTTTGTATATTTATTATTAGGAACTTATTTTCTGCAATTAGAAATAGGTATTAAGTATAAATATCACTGAATTAACAATCTTCAGAATGCAGCATTAAAAGGGCTGAAATTAAAGTTAAATAAGTATAGGAAGACTAGATTATATAATGATTCACGAATGGAACTATTACAACAATTCAGTGTGATACTAGGGAATGAGATAAACCCTTTCATTTATTTTAAATGTTCATTTTTTTCCTTCATTTATTTACAGAAACCTTTGGAAAGATAAATGTGCATAAACTTAAACTCCTAACATAGTTATAAGAGATTTTTATATTTACATGAATTTGAAATATTGATGCAGTTTTTTTTAAAAAAAACCCTTCAAAGTAAGAATAAATGGAAAATCGACATACAGTAAGATATATTTATAAATAGTTTAAAAAAATGAAAAGTATATGTTTAAAATTTTGTTTTTATTAAATGAGTGAATATGATCATATAAATTCTTATGTACCATTTTCGCTTTCATTATTTTTATCAACTTCCATTTCCTCATCTTCTGTTTTAGTTGTGACCTGTAAATAAATTTTATAATTCAATTACGTAAGTACATAAATACATATAAAAGGAGACACTATTCTATATTTCAAAACAATATTATGAAACTAAACATGACACAGAGTAATTATTCACCTAAATTCTTGGTTAATACAACTAAAAAAGCCAGTTTCAATTTTTAAAGATTAAACTCTGATTAAATTTTAAAAGAAAACAGGATAAAAAAGACATTATACAGGAATATTTTAGAAGTAATATAATTGAAAAGGTATAATAATACACAGTTTAATGAATACAAAAATTGAAGGAAGTGATCCCCGCCTTCTTTTTAACAATCCACAAGAAATCAATGTTTAATCTTTTTTATACTAATATACATGAATACTTTTGAATTTATTTGAAACCACTCAATTATTAAGTAGGAAGTATCAATGAATAGCATTTACTTCTTTCTCTTCAGAATCTTTAGAGTCTTCATCACTATCAGCAATCAGTTGAATTCGTTTGCGTTTTTTGGTTTGTTTTATAGGACTATCACTGAAATAATAATAAAAAAAACATGACATTAAGGGAATTGAAGGCATTGGTGCCAAAAGAATAAAGATAAAATGCAATTTAAAAAAGGAAGCAAAGCAATCAATCTGAGCATGATATAAGAAACTTTTTCAGAATATTTGTAAAATATACTTTTAAACGGTAGCAAACGATATAAGAATTTTTTTTAATGTGTATTAAGCACAATAAAGGTAGTGCATTTTCGCTTTCAATTCAAAAATGCATTTTTTTAGAAAAACTTTTTTAAATAAATTCAAACATATTAAAGTTCCTTTTAAATATCTTCATATTCACAATAAAGTAAATCTATGAATTTTTCTAGCACTATTTCTAAAATGTTATTTCAAAATGCTAAAAAATCATCTGCAAAAAAAAAAAAAAAAAACCATAAGCTTATACATGAAATAATTCATTCATAATGCAAAATGATTTTTAAAAAATATTTCAAATACTAGAATTTTGTCACTTATTTTAGAGCTATTTAATTATTTCAATCCCAAGTTCTTCAAAAAAGAACTAGGCAAAACTCCATTCAATTGTATTTAACAAAAAAGACCAGTGAGATAATCTATATTTTTAAAAGAAGGAAAAGAGTCAAATAAGTGCAGAAATAAATTCTTAATGCCAGCTGATTTCCAAAGGAAAGGAACACACTTTTTATCGCGATATAAATATCAAATTTCTTGATCTGTTAGCAAGGAGTATAATTTTTTTATAATTGCACTAGAGTGGCACATGTTAAAACTGACATCAAGGTCAAATATCCTCTCATTAATGTGACATAGAAGTTTGAAGGGTATGGGATACTGCATGAAGTTTCATCTTTAGAATACGATCACAGTTAAAAATTACAAGAAACATCCCAAAAGACTTAATATAATCCTTTGTTAAAATTTATATTTAACTTGATATCTAGCATGCCCAGAAAAGGGTTGCATTACCTAAAGGACGTGGTAGTGAAGATTATGAATATTAATATTGAATTTGAGACTTAATGGAAATAAATATTTTTTAAAAATCTCTCTTACAATAAAATATCTTATTTTTATAATGTGAAAGACTTAAATGCTTATTTTTATAAGAAAACTCATCAAGCTTCTCTTTTGAAAACTTAAAAATACAGATATATTCTTAAGTATTTTCTATAGAGATGGAGGAACTATTTTCAGCACCACCGTTGACACATCTGCTTGAATGTGTACTGTCATCATTTAATTTTGGCTTACTTTTAGTATCATTATTAAAGTATGATTTATCTGTGGCTAGAATAACAAGAGTATGCTGAGCAAGCTATTTTACTATTTGAAACTGGTATTTGCATTCATAGAGTTAAAATATCATACCAGGATGTTGGGGGGGGGAGGGGAATATTGATATAAGCACAGTATATAAATATTTCAATATTTTTAGAAAACAGAAAGAGACAGAGAAAAAAATATTTTGAAACTAATAATACTTACTTAAAAGAATCTACAATGGAATTTTCACATTTACCATTGGCTTTAGATGTATTAGTTTTAGCAATAGATTTTTTTGGACTCTTAGGAGAAGAGAGGGTTTTAGAGTTTCTTTTAACAGGCACTTTTTTAGTAACAGGAGTTTTTTCTTTTGAATTACTTTTACGGTTTGGTTTCTTAGTGCTTGGTTTTTCAGCATCACCATTGATACAATTGCTCGAATGCGCACTGTCACCATTTAATTTTGGCTTACTTTTAGCAACATTATTAATGCTTGATTTATCTGCTTCAACGTCTGACAAATTAGCTTTCTTATCAATACTACCATTATTGCTTGATTTATCTGATTTAACTTTAGTATTAGATGATTCATTGCTTGATTTATCTGATTTGACTTTAGTTCCAGATGATTCAGTCTGTTTAAAAAACGACCTAGTAAAAGAAAAAAAAAATGATTAATTCTAAACTTATTTGCATTTAATGATTTTGTAACACAAGAAAAAGAGTAAACACAGACAAACAAGAATGATTTGCAAGAATTTAGATCTTAAAATAATATTAATACATAAATATGAAAATATCAGAATTTTATTTAGCAAAGGTATTAATCTAATTATAAAAAGTAGAGGAAATTGTATTACTATCTCTTTAGAGGTGAAAACAGGACAAGAAATTAATACTGTTCTAATTAAAAGAACATTTTTCTGAAAGGTTTTGTTGCTGAAAGATTTGTTAGTAATGTAATTCAATAATAACTCAAATTGAATAAATATTTCCATTTTATTTCTGAATACAATAGAAAATATGATGTGGAATTTGTTTCATAAAAATTTATAACAAAAAAATATTAGCAATATAGAAATAAATTAATAAACAACAAATAGTTTAAACATAGTATAGCAAATAATCTTTTAGTGGACAGCATAAATTGCATTTCATTAACACAATAACTAAATTTTATTCTAGAAATTTACTAGATAATTAGAACATTAGTGACAGATGATAATCAAATTACAATATTACTTGAAACAAATGACACAATGTAATAAACAGACAATTACAATGCTTATGTTGATAGTAAACATTCAAAAACAACTACAAAGGATTTGTAAATTGTTTAAATAGAATTTGAACAAAAACAAGGCAGTCATTTTAAAGTTTTAAGGCTAATTCAGTGTTCTTTAAAGGTGGGCAAATGGAATATATTTAAGTACCAAAATTAATTATGAATCGTAAATTTTGAAAATTAAACTTACAGTAATTACTTTAACTGTTACTGAGCTCCCAGAGGAGCATTAATAAACATTTTGGCCATTAGATCACAAGTATTTATTTGTCAACAAAATAAATATAACAATATTTATGCAAAAATAAACATGTGAACATCTTAGATGATAAATATGTTGATAATAAGTTAATCCTAAAATAAACATTACGTTATAAAAAATTTATATCATAGTAATAAATGTAAAAAGGAAAAAAACTGATTAAGATTTGCTATATTACTTCAAAAATTGTTAAAGTTTTAAATATCAAAGAATTAATCAAGGATAAGCATATAATTGAATGAATCCTTTAATGACAAAATAAAACTGACAAAAAAAAGATAAAATAAATCTGAGAAAATAGATTCTGTTGTCAATTAAAAAAAAACTTCAATAAATGAAGGTTTAATTTAACCGACTACTGTATATTAATTAAGAAACAAGTTATCTTACCACATACATAACACAGACTAACAACTTAACTTTAAAAAATAATCAATTGTACCAAATATAAATACTTAGAAGTGAAATAAGTATGATTAACTGAATTATAAAATAAATAAACTTTTACAAAAATACTTTAAATGTTAAAAATAATGTAGAATTACTATATTTATTTCATAAGTGATAAAATTTTGCTAAACATGACGTTTTCCAAAAAACATGTTATATTTTTTAAATGAAATTTATATAATAACAAATTTAAAAAATAATTATTGTGCTCAGAGGATTAATAATTGTTATTTACATTTCAAGAAATTCATATTATTTGAAGAATTAAAAACTGCTGGTGATCTGGCTGATTTAGATTTCGGAATGACAGATAAATGTATCAAAATAAATGCATTAAAAATACTTACAAAATTGTTTTCTGCGACATTATTTATAAATTTGTGAATCTAAAATATATTCATGAAGATATTTCCATGGAAATAAAGGAATTAAATTAAAACATAAGATTTGATTCACACAAACCTATCAATACGAATTTAAAAGGCGCCAAAATAGCACAACAGTGAATCTTACGGTTAACCGTTTCAATGAATCTTGTAAATAAATTAAGCTATCGATTTGTAGGACAGAGAAAAAGATCCTTCTCTGTGATTTGTAGTTATTTGCAATTGTATTTTTTACATAGAGGGATTATTATCCTTTGTTTTATCAAGATAATATGTATTCTTATTTTAAAACTTGTGTATGTTTCTTTTAAATTAAGACGATAAATTGTTCTAATAATAATTGTTTCTTTAATGGCAACCAATATAAAGCGAACAAGCGCGAGTTTTGTTTCGGTTTTATGGGCAAATGAACTTAGTTCGTTATTATTCCTTTTCATTTGTTATTTTACAAGATCTTTAATTTTGTATGTCTGGTGAAAATGTGAATTTATTATTTTTTCATTTACATATTATTTTATAAGTAAAATATTTTTGAGCCGCGACACCATTCATTTATCCGTGTGTATAATTCTCAGTATTTTTATCACTTACTTATAATAAATAAAATATATGCTAAGTAAAGATTATAACATGACTATTTTGTTAAAAATCACTCTTCATTAAAATAATTCTTTAAAATGTATTAAACCGAAAAAAATTAGTTCGTAGCTAATTTCTATGAACTAATACAATAATCCATTCTATTTGATTTTAAAAAAATGACGAAGTTTTACATGTTTAAAAGTTTACCTATAAAACTTTTTGAAATTTTACTCATATGTTTTTAAAGTTGATTTTTAATATTTA
Organism: Argiope argentata; assembly: GCA_026289955.1. Classification (NCBI taxonomy): domain Eukaryota; kingdom Metazoa; phylum Arthropoda; class Arachnida; order Araneae; family Araneidae; genus Argiope; species Argiope argentata. The sequence continues at coordinate 5,565,436 of JAOUZG010010699.1, forward strand.
CTGAAGGCCATCTATATGTAACAATATATTAAGTAATTCAGTTTATGTTGAATACACAATTACAGTACAAAAACAAATACACTAGTGGTGTAAACAAGCATATATATTTAGTTGTAATTATAGTTTCTTATTTATTAACCATATGCTATTGATAAATTTTAGATGTAATGTACTTCATTTGTGAACATAGGCAATAGACTAGCATACCAGCTTCAGTGATAAATGTGACATAATCTTTGCTAATTAATCATTTATCTATAATTAATATACAAGTATCCAATCATTTTCTGCCATACCATTCAATATTGTAAGATTAAAATTCTTCCTTCAATACTGTAATTTTGTAATTGAAGATGAAGAACCATGACTTAAAATCTATTTTAATGCACTTCTTTACAAAGTAATTGTCAAAACCCTAAAAGTCAAAATAGCTGGCAAGTCAAAAATATTTTACATTAGATTTTTAAGAGAATTAGGATTATGCTAGTAAGATTTTGTGGAGAAGGGAGAACTCCAGTTTCAAAATCAGCATCCTGATCTGGGGCAAATTAAAACTAACATTATATTCAAAATGTTTTCCCATTGATGATATGAAGAAGTTTGGAGAAAAGAAGGACAATTTAAGTTCATTCTCATTCATCTAACTACAGGGTCCATTTCTAAATAGTTCCACTGTTTGTTTCAGTACTCTGAGATGATCACTTTTTGATGATTCTATCTCACTAAGAAAGTGACATGGAAGGATGAGCACATTCCCAGAATTCATTATTCTTGGATGTTGAATTTGACCCTATTAGACTTCAATTAGTCTTCATGCATATGTGAATATTGTAATATTTCTGACTGTATTATTTTAGTTAAACCTGTAAGTAATTTGAGTTTATTTTATTGTTCTCTCAACCCTATTCTTTCCTCTAAACCCTATTTACCTATCCTAACACAACTGAAAATACACACAGGATTTTAGAATCCATTGTCAAATAATAGTATTACTTTCAAACCGAATGTTTATATAACTAAGCTTTCTAAGCAATGTCTGCTTTCTTGTTGTGATTACTATCATTATAAAAAGTCAATGGATATATTGAAGTAGACTTCAACCAGAAATTGTTGGATTGGATTTGGTATTTAGTAGTGCAAAAGTCAATTCTGTCTATATGGCATTAAACAAAAAATTGTTTTTGTAGAATGTATTTTTAGCTAGCAAAATTTAAATAATTTGTATTAGTAAAATTTAAGTAAGTTTTAATAATTTTTATTGGTAAAATTTAAATAATTTTTTTAATTTTATGCTAAAAAAACTAGGAGAAAAAAATATTTTTATTATTATTTAAAGCAAAAAAAATGTTATTTTTTATGGCATTCTGTATGATAGTATTTTAAAAATATATTTAATGAATCATTATTTTTCTGAAAATAAAATACTATTTTTTAGTTTTGAAAAATATGGTCACATACCAAACAATGTTATCTGATACAATGATTAAGAAGGTGAACAATCTAATTTTCATCATTTAAAACAGTAATTTTTTATGATAGTTTACCATTAAATATAAATTAGGCATTTTAAATAAATGTTTGTTTTGGTGATATCAAGGATGAATATATTTTTAACTACAGAAAAAATCATAATACTTGGTAATTACAGTCGATTTTGTAGAATACAGTTACTGAAGTATATCTATTTACATATCCTACTGTTTCCCCCTCTACCTTTATCATTTAAATTTACTTTATTCAATTGTTATTATTCATTAATATTATATAAACAAATTAAGGATAATTATACAAATGGCAATTATTTTTTAATTGTAAATTTTTGGGAGTTCTGTTTTTATAAAATGTTATAAAGGGGGAAAAAATTCTGAATTCTTTCAAAAACTTTTAATTATAGAAAGTGGATTTGTCAATATATTTCATTTTACACAGCTTACTTAAACATTTTAAGTCCATGAAAGGATTGTTAGCTTCTCTTTGCACTAATTCCATTCAATTATTAAAAATAAATAAATAAAGTAAAAATACTACATAAACCATATCTAATGTTTTCTTTTATTTATTCTCCTTTCTAGCATTCAAGAAAATGGGAGAATTCAGACATCATCTTTTAATAATGTGGAAAAATTTGAAAATAAAATTTCGTCATCCTCTGATAACTTTTGTTGAAATATTTATCCCTTGTCTATGTATAGCTGTGTCATTTCAGTTTCATGATGCTTCTAAATATAAATCTGATCCTACTGAGACAATATACAAATCATACAATATTAACTACGTACCTGAACGGAACTGGACATCGAAAGATATAATGAGCATTTTTTATGCTCCTAAAAGTACTTTCTTGGATAGTTTGATGAATAATACAGCTAAGAAATTGAATTTAATTCTTTCAGGTAAAAAAAATAATGCTTTTTGATATATTGGCATTTATTTCAAAATTATTTTTTTGATTTTCTATAATCATTAAAAATAGTATACTAAACATAAAATTTACTGTAATAAATTTCTTGGCTTTTCATTGATATTAATTGGAATATTTGATTATTTGCTGTAAAAAAAGGTTTTCCATTAGCATCTCTTGAAGTAAAAGTAAAACACAAAATTTATTATTTTAGATTTGGAATTATAAATTTTTTTAACCAGAATAGTGAGTGATATTTTTCCAATGATTTTAAATTAATATTCTAGAGTTAAGAGTATAATTTAATAAATAAAGAAAATTAAAATTTATGTTGTAATTAGTTATAGTTTTAATTTAAAAAATGTGAAATTTTTAATTTTTTAATAGTTTAATTAAAAAATAAAAAATATGAAATTATATTGTAATAAATTATAATTTTTTAATTAACACTTTGGTGACCAGCAATTTTACACAGAAACTATGTCATGTCACCGGCTACTTTTTTGTAATTGAATAAGAAAGTAAAATGTTCTAAAAAAACTCCAATGAATTTTGTAGAATTGGAACATCAAAAAGTTCTTCACTGATACGTTCCGTCATGGTTGAAATTTTTAGAATTTTACTAAAATTCTAATAAAAATGTAAATACTAGGAAAAGTAATTTTTCTGTTATAGAGCGGACAAGACTAAACACAATACGCCAAGTTTTTGCAATGTTCTAAGACGAGTTAACTCGTCACCGGTCAGCAAAGTGTTAAAAATATGAAAATTTGCCAGAACTACTATTACTTTATATGCTTAGAGCAATTTTTAGGTTCTTGCTGAAGTTCTATTCTTTTTTGTTGTAGTATAAATAAATATGAGATGTATAACTTTTATGAGATATGATTTTCTAAAATGAATCAAAATGAAATTAGATTTTTAATCTCAACTTAAAAATTTAATCGTTTCAAAATTGGTATGAGTAACATTAAAATTATAAAAAAAAATGGACAAATATAAAAGAATATAAAAAAGCTTGAAGACAACAATGTTGATTGTGATTTAATTTTATCCAAAAATATTTTTTCTTTAAAAAATGGTGTATTTTTAAAGCACATCCTAGGCACAATGCATAGAACAAGCTCTAAAATTTTGAAGTTTTCAGAAATCAATGGAAAAATGAAATTGCTCTTTTGTGAACTATTATTTTTTGAAAATTTCTGAAGTAAAATTGTTGCAGTTTAATTTCAGTTTCACTTTAGACACTCATGATATTTATGGAGTTATGCATAGCTTACATGCAGCAATTGTTGTCTATTGTGTTTGATTACTTTGCTAAATTTGTTTTAATTTTAATATTTTTATATTAGTTTTTTAAAAACCAATTTGGAGCTCTGTCATATCCGTTAAAAGTAGCCTAATAATTTTATTTTTAGCAAGCTGATAGAAACAATAGAATAACAAACCATTATTTAAACTATTTTTCCATACCAACACAAAGATATTTGTCACACAACTAACACTAAATGACTGCAGAAATGTCAGTGCCATCCTACAATAATTTAAAAATATAATTTCAGTCTTAAACTTTGAGATATATTCTCATTAAAATATAACAAAAAACTATATATTGCCTGAAATATTTTTTTAATAATTTATTTTGTATATTGAGAAAGAAAGTTAAAGATATATATCCTTATGTTTCTAAATAAAAAGGTTCAATTATTTAGAAATATTAATACATTTTAAATCCTTTATAACCTTATCTTGTTAAGGCATAATTATATTCTGTATTTTCTAACTTTAACCAAAGGCTTTGAAACAGAGGAACAGTTAGTAGAAGCCTATTTGAACTCAACATCCACTGCAATTGTAGCTGGGATAATTTTCAGTGAGAATTTAATTAATGGATTGAATGCAACTAAAAAAATCAAATTCAAAGTAAGAATAAACTTTTCCATTATTATTTTTATGCTATGGGTTGTACAATTAAAATAATCTTTGAGGAATTAAACATATAGTTGATTTTTTTAATGCCAAATGCATTTTTAAATATTTACTTTCTTAATTTTTGTCATACATTATCAAAATTTGAAGAAAAAAAAATGGATGCTTTTGAATCATTCGTCTTTTTTGTTTGTTTGTGTAATCATATCTTGAGATATACTTATTCAATTTAAGTAAAATTCTATATATCAATTTAAGTAAAATTCTTTTTGTCTTTTTTAAAAATGTTCTCAATAGTTGAAAAAATAGGTACAAGAACTCTAGGAGATGAAATATAAAATTATTTTTTAAAATCATTATCTTGAAGATTTCTTATGCCAATATATGCACCCTGCGCCAATTATTAGGTTAACAAGGAAGTAAACCTTCCATGTCATTGTTTGTATTTAATGATACCTGTTCTTAAATTAACAGAAAAATATTTGGGTTTCTTATTGAATTATAAATGCATTATTTAAAATTATTAAAATAGAAGTTTCATGAATGTCTAAATTTTCGGCTAAAATTATATTTGTTAGAAAAGTTTTTTTTTTTTTTTTTCATTTTTATCTAAACACTAAGTATTATGCAATTAATAGTAATACTTGTTGAACAATTGTTAATACTATAATATTAGATTTAGCTCACAGATAAATTTAATTCTCTACACCATCAAATTTAATATTTTGATAATAAAGTAAAGGACATATCTAAGGATTTTCTTGTTAGTTTTATGTGAGGAAAGAAAATAATCATAGGCTACAAAAATTTGAGACATAATGACTTTTTTCTGGTTTTCTGTAATTTATGTTATATTCCTAAATATCAGTCTTCCAATTCCATTCTTTGTATGCTCTT
>JAOUZG010010699.1:5585654-5639333 GCA_026289955.1 Argiope argentata
CTGTTACAAATTTTCACAGTTAGTTCAATCACTGGAAAGACATATTGTGAGCTCTGTTGAATGCTGATCGGATTCTAGAATTTGGCGACAAAATAAAAAATAATCTTCCAGAATTTTGGTGATAGAGTCAGTAGGAACCAAGATATACCTGCTTGTTCTAGAACCTTCTCTGCTCGGCTCCGAGAACTATGAAACCCGGCAGTTTAAAACCAAAGATAGTCATGGAAAGATTGGTCGTGAGGTTTAGACTCCCCATACCAGTCAATAATGAACAGTTGGATCAGTTCAGCAAAGCACAGGTGTTGAGTGGACCTCAGGTGATTGTGAATTGAACTGTGAGCCGAGCCCTAAAATTTGTTGTAGAAACAGATCGAGCTATTTGGAAGGTAGCCAGTCGTGTAATAGCGCGTCAGAGGTGAGATTGTTGGGATTATAGCGGATAGCGCTAGACCTGAACTCCCAATCTTATGGTTAGTAGCCGAGTACAATATCCGTTAAGCCAAAAATGCAATTCAGTCCGAGGGATGTTATCTGGCTTATATAATATTTCACCATATACTCTCCCACCAGTGGTTCGATGGATTAGGCGAGCGATATTTATGTGAGGTGATGATGTTAACAACTGTCATATTTAATGCGCTTCTCGGTCTTTTGAGTTGCCGATAGAGGGCGCCACGACAGTTGAACGAAGCTATGTGCGAAGGTTGCGTTTATCCAAGGTCGGTCACCGGGTTACCATGTTGGGATTGTTGCGGATAGCGCTAGGCCTGAACTCCCAATCTTATGATTAGTAGCCGAGTAACATATCCGTTATGCCAAAAGTGCACTTCAGCTCGAGAGATGCTATCTCGCTTATATAACTTTCACTACAAGATACAGCTAAAGCAAGGAGACAGTTGAGAGTCGCAGACATTTGAAGAGACTAGAAATTTATTACAAAGATGTCCTCCTACTCTGGATTTCTGTCTGGCAACTTTTTTATTACTATTGGTTACTACTTATGGTCTACTGTTTGCTGTAGTGTGCTGATAAGTGATTATAACGGCTGTATATTTCTCATCATTCTTATCTTTGTGTTTAATCAAAGTGTTCGTTTGCAAGTAAGGTCCATTGATTGTGTTCTTCCTCGACTAACAAATAGAAAACCTTCCGAATTCATAATAATATATATTATTCAGATAATTTTCATAAACTAATCGAAAAGTTTATTCCAAAATGTTGCAGTGACATAATTGTGGCTTTTAAAGGGATACAAATTGTAAAATTGAGCAAATTGTTCTTCTCATGATCTTAATATTGGAAACATTGTAATATTAATTTTAATTTAATTCATTTGAATGGTATCTGAATTTCGTTGTTGCTCATATGTAGACACATGAACCAAAAGTCCTTTATCATAATTGAAAATAATATAAAAATTCCCTGGCATCCAAAAGACGGTTTACCCTTAGGCAATTTCCTCCCGGGGGCATCTCAAAATGAGGAATGATGGTTGGTGGTTGAATCTCGCCACCATGGAAAATACACCAAAAGGTTGAAATTAGGCTCTTCCCATCGATGGTGAGACGTACTTCCTACGGGGAAGGGCTGTACCGTAGCCAATGATGGGCCTTAGGATTCGACCACAATTTCCGCCAGTGTTGCGGTTGCAGCAGTCCAGTCATTCAGTACATTCGGGCGGGTCGGAGAGTCTGGTATGACTCCCTTTTGACAGCTATATTGTCATATCTGAAGAAGAAGATTCTAAATTGCGGTGATTTTGTTAGCTAATTGGCTTTTAAAAAAAACTGCGAGAAAATCAAATTAAAAATTAGCATGATCTATTAAACCACTTATTCAGCTGTGTTTCTTAAGCTTATATTTTGAACCAGCAATTTTTCTTTATTTATTAGCCATTGCATTTTTGAATAAAATGATAAGCTTATAAAAAAAGTGTTTATTTATTCATAGTTTTGATGTATTCTTTGAATATGAATCACACCAATTTGTGTAACACAATGAAAAGCAAAATGCATCAGGTTCCTTTTTTGGAATCAAGTATTTCTCAATACCAACAGGTTTCCATCGATATAGCATCATGTTCGACTTTTTTTTTAGACCGTCCCTTCAAATTAGCATATTTTCCATTTTCTAGATGAAAGATTTTGAATCTGAAGGACTGAGTTCCCAAATCGATCATATACTAGGGATTCTCGATTTAGAATTGAAACGGAAAACAATGGCTGGTGATTTGACTGCTTGTTGGAAGCGAAAGTTATCCATTGGTATAGCACTAATCGGAGAATCTGAAGTAAGTGTAAAATTAAATAATAACACATTGTGGATCTGTTTTTCTCAAATATTTTATCACATATTCTGTAATAATAGTTAAGTATTTTTCCCATTCCCGACATTAAATTGTGACCGAATTTAGCTATTTAATGAGTTCTATTTCTTGAATAAAATGGAGACAAACCCCCCTATTCAATGAATAATAGATCTCTTGCGACAAATCGAAGTGGAGGTCCGAATACGCGACATCAGGGCCCAACTAAGCCTAATTAGAGCCCGGGGCAAAATTTCTTTGAGGAGGGTCCTTTCTGCTTCATTTTTTTAGTAATAAAGAACGTTCATTAAAGAAGGAAGCGTAAAATAAGCTTTCTATTCGATTTGGGGCTCTTCTTGATGTGAGGACCTGGGGCAATTGCCCCTGCCTTAATCAGGCTTTGCGCGACATTATGGTTCGTAGCCGCGTAACATAACCACTAGGCAAAAGTGATCACCGAAGACCAGTGGTTGTTACTGGCTTATGAGGCTACTGCCTCATCAATGAGTCGGCGGAGAGACGAAAGATTTTATAGCACCAAGTGCTATATTACAGCGGGCGTGTGAGAGTTGTTGCGTCAAGGGTGTCTGCCGACTTTTGCTGCGGGTAGATGGCGCCACTATAGCTGCACGAATTTGCGGGGTCAAGGTCACCAATGTGACAATTGAAGGTCAAGAACTGAACCAGCGTTGCTATGGTTCGTAGCTGCGTAACTTAACCACTAGACAAAAGTGATCACCCATGTCCAGCGGTAGTTACTGACTTATAAAGCTAAGCACCACATTCTAAACAATTATTTTAACAACTTAAAAAGTAATTGTTGTCTTATAGTATTCATCTTATGTGGAACAGATGAGCAATGAATGTAATCTGTCGCTTGTGTTTTTTGTGAGTAGTACTGCAAATATCCTCTTTTTTTATTTCTTCCAACTGTCACAATGCAAAGAAATGAAGTACACTATTCTCTCGGTTTTGTAGAATACTTGGTGTTTTGAAACTTTGTGAAGCATAACAGTGTCTCAAACTAAAAGTTTAACACTTTACGTGAGTCCCCAAGAACTTGGACCACAAAACGCTTCTAGAAAGTCTTGAAATCTTCACGTAAACACGAGTAATAATTGTTAAATAACAAGCAAAAAGTGAAAAAGCATTTGCAGAATATGGCAAAAAATCGTCTAAAGTAGGAAAATCTTTGCAAGCCACCACTTTTTCTCATCTTTATTCTGACACAGGGATTTGACATAGCTTGCATCAAGAAAATATCCTTTAGATTGACCATGGTCAAAGGAAAAGAAGGACGAGGGGAGGAAAACTTCAGCTTGCCTAAAAGCATAATATGAAAAACTTTTCTGTTTAAGGTGGATGGATCAACTGTTTTTAAAAAAATAGCACATAGTCCAAAAGAAAATATACGGAAATAATTGAATTTGATATAACCATTAAGATAACTATTATTAACTATTATTATTAAATTAATATAACTATTATTATATTAGTCAATGAATTCTCGCAGTAAAATAAAATAAATTTACCATTTCGTAACAGAGAAAGTAACAATTCATTGAAAAAATATTACGAATAACTTTAGAGCAATTGTTCATTGAATTATGACTTAGGGAGAACAGTTTTATCGTTCTATTCATGTATAATAGAAAAGTATATTTCCCTCATAACTCTACTTGTAGGAGATCGGAATATTCAAATAAAATTTTAGCCGAAACAGAAAGACGAGTCGGCAAAAATGCGACGTCTTATTCATTTGTCAGCTTATTAATTATTTTGCTAAATATAGCTCAAATTACAAGCTGAATGAACGCATTTAAATAAGAAGTCTAAAAATCTGCGGACTTAAAACAGTCGTTGCATAGAGTTCTTCGTCGAACGATCAAAAGTTTTGACAAAGTGCGATTTTTCATTCACCTGTCACTTTATCGGATATATCACAAATTATAGTACAAATTATAAAATGAATACAGATGTATAAAGTTCTGCTAGCTTCCATCGTATTTAATCGATATTCGACATGTCAGAAACTGTTGTCAGAATGCGACATTTTATTCACCTTTTTTTGGAATACAACCAAAAGTTATGCAAATTATTCGCTTGATAAACGATATTTCAATCCAATGCCAAAAAATCTGTGGATTTAACTTTTTTGATATTCATCGTATAGCATTCACTGTTGGTCGATCGGAAATTGTTTTCAAAATACGGCATTTTATTGAGCCGCCACCCTAACGATTAATTTGCCAAATATAGTCAAATTACTTTAAACATTACTTGGTTAATTAGATTGTTTACTTTAAACATTACATTGTTAAATAGATTGTTTAAGGTACTTCATAAATTATTATATTCAAAAACATGATTGTAATTCTCCTGAACCATTCTAAAGCGGTGAAGATTTTTAACGATGAAACTCTCAATCTCTCGTCGATGGATGAAGGGGGGCGGGCAAGCGGTTGCTGACAGGGGAGCAAATGCCCCTCTTTCCCCCTCGCTAATATCACCTCTGATCATTCAAAACAAAGATGAATATGTCGGCGTCCTGGTACAGAGGTAGTGCGTCTTCCTCGTGATCTGGGTCCCCGGGTTTCCGTCCTGGTCAGGGCATGGCTGTTCTTCTGTGGGTTCTGTCTGTGTGGTGTATGAATGTGTCCCCTGTAAAAAGAGACTGTGCTAGTGAATGTGATTGGCGTGTGTCAGCTTCACATGAGCTAGAAGTTAGAATTCTGCCCTCGGATGCTCAGAGGTCCCTACCCTCAGAAGTTACTACAGTCCTCCTTCCATTGCAAAACGGTCATCATCATCAAAGGGGATAGTTGATTACAAAGTTATTTTTTGCTTCCAGATAGTGGTTATTGATAATCCTACTAAACATATGGATTCCTACAGTCGCTTGATTGTATGGGAGGCTCTCAAAGCAGAAAAGGTGTTCAGAACCATATTTGTTACAACTTCGTATATGGAAGAAGCTGATGCTATCGGGGATCGAATGGGAATCATAGATGAAGGGGAACTTCAAAGCTTTGGAACTACATCTTTTGTGACAAATTTGTATGGTTTGTAGACATATAACTTATTATTTTTAATTTGTATCCATTTTCTTCAGATTTCAATTAAAAATGCATTCTCTGAGGGTTGTATTTTGATAACTTTATACCATCATTCATATCAAAGATTTTGTGGTATAAAATTAGGAAGAGAAGAAAACTTTGTCACTTTTCAGCAAAATATTCCTATATATAAGCTTCATCCTTTTTTTCTCCGAGTTTTTCTTAAAATAGCTCTATAATTTTCCAACAAAGCTCTTTATTAATATTTAAAAGCTTCGAGTGCCCTATACCGTTGTGAAGTTTCCTTCTCTTTTCATTAAATATGATTGGTAGAATATCAAGGGCGAGTACTTTGCTGCAATTGCTCTCCTAGATGGATTTGGAGACAAAGGGGTTTCCCAAGTGCTCTAAAAGGATGCTCATACATTCATTTGTTTAATAATAACCATCACTTAAACTTCTATTTTATATATAAACTCCTTAAAAAATGGGCTATCATTGCAGTTGTGAAGAGAGCAGAATTTTATTATCTTCAAAAGAGAAACGTGAGAGTTCCAATATTCCGAAGCACCTGAATTCGAATGATCTAAGAAATGAGAGGGTTAATTTAATATAGACAATCCTTACAAAAAATTCTGATTTACATTAATTTCGCAATTTTCCTATAAAGTTTTCGTTTAATAACGATTAATAGCAGTAAATGTGGGAATTAAAAATTCATTAAGGGAATATTGCTCCATTGAATGAATTAAAAATATTTATTTTTCCTCATTATATGCTAAGCATTAAATTCTTCATTTATTATTACTTATAACAGTAGATTCTCAAAAGTAAGTAAAAATATTAGTAGAAACACAGATTGTATTTCAAGACTAACTGTAATTATTGTTTTTTTAAATTGTAATCTAACCATATTTGTTGATTTGAATTATATAAAATATTATGACCACTTGGTACTTACTTATATGCATAATGTCCATATAATTTCACGTTATAGTCATCAGAGGAAGATATACCTTTAAAAATCTAATGCAGGGTAAGTGAAACATCAAATGCACTGCTCTGCATGGAAAGAAATTGGTTTAAAAAATCATTTAACTGAGTTTGAACGCCGTATGATTGTAGGAGCTCGAAACATCAAAACGAATAGCGGCAAAATGGCTCCACTCTTGAAGTGGTCGAAAGATGCAGTTATTAATGTTTATAGTGGACTACCAAGCAGGCTTGTGGTATTCACAGGCTGCCGAATGTTCGATCCGAAAGAAGACTTGTCTGAGTTATCAAGTCCAACAGAAGAGTCAAATTGCGAGGAATCTCAATCAAGAGGTTGTAGTGAGTGAAGGTAAAGGTACGAACCCGCGAAGCTAGGGTCAGTAGCCGAGTAACATAGCCACAATACCAAAAGTGCACTTCAAGTATCGTAGATGTTATATGGCTTATAAAGCTAGCGCCATAAGGTAACTTCGAAAATCTTCGAACAGTCTATTCACGACACATTACACCATATATGAGAGCCAATAACCTTCCAAAAGCCTGTTGTATATTGTCTGCCTTGAATAAGGACATATTTCATTTCACAAAAGAGCACAAAGATTGCACTGTAGATTATTAAAAGAGTGTCATGAAATCCAACGAGGCACTTTCAATTATGTCATGCAGATGGCAGCCTACTAATATGAAGAAAACATCATGAACGTATGGACACTAACCGCATTACCACAATACTTCAAACTAGTGGAAGCAATATTTTTTAGTGATGTTTCTTTGGCATTGTATGGATCCTTTGACTATTGTGGAGCAATGGTTGAATGCCGAAGGATATTTAATAATGATGATCATAAATGAAGTCCATCCTTTGACTGTTGTGAAATATTGGTTGAATGCCGAAGGATATTTAATGATGATCGTAAATGAAATCCATCCTATTATATTAATGGTGTACCTTGCTAGGGATGAATACTTCCAGCAAGAGAACGTTCTTTGTTATAAAGCTGGCATTGCTATTGTATGATTCGAAGAGAAAGACTAAACACTTACCTAATATGGTTGGTCCTCACAACATTCAGATCTCACTCCAATTTAGAATTTGTTGGAGGAAATTGAAAGAGGTATCACGTAGCTGAACCATGTACCATAAAAAACTTAAAGAATTCGAACTTGCAGTAGATCGGATACGGTCTCAAATTCCTCATACCATGTACCAACAACTCCTAGAGTTTATGCCAAGAATAATCCATGCAGTGGTAAGAGCAAAAACAGTTCCAACATCGTATTGAAAGGGTGGTCCTAATAAATTGACCAATAAGTATATATGCAAAATAAATATGCAGTGCAATTAAAATTTTAGTTGCAAATCGCGAAGGAATATTTTTTTATTTCAAAATATACAATTAAATATCACTTCTTCATTTTTAAATAATCTTTCTCTGGTCTTCTTTTGCTTTGATATTTATGAGGAAATAAAATGCCGGTTGATTATTGAGATATTCTTTATTTATTTCTTGGATTATTCTATTTAAGTCAAAAGCTCTGTAAATAAAATGGTAATCTAAAAACAGAAGTTCTGAATGTTATTGTTTCATTTTATATGTTCCCTTAATCATCCTGAGAGCAGAATACATAGATAATTTCAGTATGAAAGAAAAAATTCTAAAATAAAATTATAATTCAACAGTATTCCAAGCTCATAAAAACCGATTTATTTTAGTTATTGATGTAGTAATGTTTAAATTTCATGGCTAGGTATACATGTATTTTAATTTTTTCAAATTTTCTTATATAAAAAGTGATCTCATATGAATGTACTAAAAATTCTCTTTTGAACAAAATATTATAAGAATTAAAAAAATAGGTTCAAACAATTTCTTGACATTTATTTACTGAAAGATTTAATTTTTTAAAAGATAGTTTTAAGTTATTGGTTTTCAGAAAGTCTTTTTTAAATGTGAAACTTAATTTTAATTTTTTTAAATGAATAAAGTATTTCTTATTAATAGTAAAATTAGTTTCTAATTAAAGTAGTAAGTGATAATTTTAATAACTTTTAATGAAATTTCAAAATTAATTTTGTTAGAATTTATCTATTCTGCTAAAATAAGAATTAAATTATATCAATAATTTTAATTATTTGCTATTTTCTAATGAAAGTAATTTTTTAAAACACATTTATATCAACATTTTATATAAATTACATATGTATATCTTTTTTATGTATTTCTTTGGAAAATATGTTAGTAGAAAATATTTCAAAAATGAAAGGGGGATAATGCAAAATATTGTTTAACTTAAATGTTAAATATGTTTTATCATCTGTATATATTTGTTGTTATTATTATAAAGTTTTTTAATGTTATATTGAAGGCTTAGCCGTATAAAATAAACACTAAGCTATCAAAAAATTGTAAATTAATTATTATTATTTGTTTTGAATTTTTTGGATTTTTGTTTTTAAACTACAAGATTATTATTAATGTTATTCACTTTTTAGGTGCTGGTTATCACCTTTTTATTGAAAAAGAGGAGTCGTGCAAAATTGACAATGTGACTCATCTAATTAAAAACCATATTGCTGATTCAAAGTTATACAGTTCAAATGAAACATTAAAATACATTTTGCCTCTTGATAAAGTCTCATTATTGCAAATTTTATTTACTGAATTGGAAGAAAAGAAAGATTCTCTCAAAATTTCTAATTATTCTGTGTCACAAATAACTATGAGAGAACTTTTTGAGAGGTAAGTCTGTACTGATATATTAAGACGTTGGACATTTATATTTGTATTTTTATGAATGTTTTTAACAATTGATTCTTTGTATGTAATATCAGTAATTACTGCAACAGATTTTCTGTATACTATTTATTATACGGAAATATGTTATATATATTCTATATAATATTTATTACATCTTATTTTTTATTTACTCCACATAATATTCTAGTAACTTTATACTTCCCACAGTTCAGATTGCATAACCAAGTATATATGTATTGTTACAAACCTGTAATCTGGCTTCTGAGTACGGTTAGTTCAATTACTGGAAACACCATTTTACAATCAGCTCTGTTGGATGCTAATTAGATACCACATTAGTTATTTCAAAGCTTGGCGACGAATTTAGCAACAAAATAGATATTATTGGAAACTTCGAAAATTTTAGCAATTGAATCAACGGAAAACGAGACATGCCTGATTGGTTAGAACCTCTCTGCAACTATAAAAGACTAGAAGTCTCAAGCTGTAATCATTTATCCTAAGTAATAAATCTTAATCATATTGGTTACACTCTTCAATCTCCACAACAACCCAACTCTTTGCAGACGAGTTCCTACTGGGCGGTATTCCACCCACCTGCACTCTTTCGACCTGGAGATAGTTGTGCTGCTCAAAGCAGATTGCCGCTGAACATCCAAGAGGAAGGAAAATACAAGTCATTCATTAAAAATCATGGACTAATTTTCTCCACTCTACGTCACTACCGGAGATAGCTTCTGCCTGAAGCGGGTTCTCCTTTAAATACTCACGTCTAAGCTGCAATCATCAACTGCATCAATCAGTAAGAATCGTATAAAGAGTCTAAAATTATGTGGATCAGTCAAGCAAAAAGCTCAAGCGATTGCCGAATCGAACTGTGTTCCGAGTTCTGTTGTTTATTGTAGAAGCAGCAACCTGTCGTGTGTGGAGTAACCAGTTGTTCAGTAATGAGGCGGCATTTGGATACAGCTAAAGCGAGGAGACTGTGGAGATTTGCAAACGTTTGGAGAGACCGTAGTGTGAAGCTACTTTAATTCCTTCCTTCTGCTGAATTCTATCTGATCTGATTCTGTGGTTCCTATTGTTACCGATTATCATTTGTGGATTACTGCTTTTTTGTAGTGCGCTGCTGTGTATTTCCTATGTTCTTCCTGGTTGCATAATTCTCGTCTTCGCGTGAATAAACGTCGTCATCTGGAAGGTTCTAAGGGAATGCCCATTAACTGCTTACAGTATTTGAAATATATAATGCTAATCAGATTTTTTCTTTATAACATTTATATTATATTTATGTAGAGTTAGAGCTAAATGCTTTCTAGTTTCTTAAAATTTTAACCATCAATTACATTTGTCTGGTTTTAGATGCAAAATATTGGTATAGCTTTCTTTAGTTACAGTGTAGCGAGTGAATGTCGTGATACGAACCTGCGGAGCTAGGGCCAATAGCCGTGTAACATGACCATGATACAAAAGTCGACTTCAGTATCGTAGATGTTATCTGGCTTATAAGGCTGACGCTACAGTACTTCCCCACCAGTGAGTCGGCGAAGAAGCGAACGATTTTTGTATTGCGCCAAGCGTTATAGCGAGTTACTATTTGCTCGTCAAGTGAGTCTGACGATTTTGCTGCGGGTAGATGGCGCCACGACTGCTGCGGAAGGTTGCATTGTCAAGGTCACCAATGTAGCGAGTGAAGGTCACGATACGAAACTGCGACGCTAGGGCCAGTAGCCGAGTAATATGACCATAATACAAAAGTCGACTTCAGTATCGTAGATGTTATTTGACTTATATGGCTGACGCTACAACAGAAATAAATTTTAAATGCATAAATTAATCTTTAGTACGTAAAAAAATACAAGTAACTTCTTTTTCTTCTCATTTATTCAAAATAATACATTTCTGAAATTGAAGTATGGTATTAGTGGTAGTGTATTTTAGTTTCTATTGCAATATTAATTTAGTTTTGAAGTAGGAAATTTTCAGTTTTCTGAATGTAGGGATTATTGTTTCTGTAGAAACGCTTAAAGTAATTATATGTATATCGGCAGTTGCGTCAAAAATCAATTGATTTTATAAGAAATTACATTTTATGAAATGCATTAAAAAGAGAATTTATTTCTTAAAAAGTGTAGCAATAAATATAAATATTTGCTAAAAGTTGCCAGATGTTTTCAATTAACTTGATTAGATATTTAAAGAGTGAAAGTTCTTACTGTTTTCATACTTTAAAGAATCGAGATGTATTTCGTTCTCTTAAGAAAATCTTACAAAATACTTGAAGTTTGAATGAATTTTATGAAAATTATTATTGATGAAAGTTGATTTAAACCTTCGAAAAAAATTAAGATGAAGAGCACAAGAAGTATACTATTCTAAACTTAAACTCATATTAAAAGTTTGAGATTTTTTTTTTAGTTTATTAAAATCTGATTAAATAACCAGTTTTTGGAGGAAGCGGATTGTCCTAGAACCGAACTTGCAATGTTCTGGTTTGTAGCCAAGTAAAATAACCAAAATACAAAAGTAATTACTTGTGTACTGTAAATGTTATCTGGTTTATGAAGTTTTCACCACATACACATCCACCAGTGTGTCGGTGGTTAGACGAACGATACATTTGCTCCAAGCTTATAACAAGTGTGTGTGTGAGTTGGTGGTGATATTGGCTGCTGTATTTTAATGCACCTCATGACTTTTGCCGCCGATAGTGGGTGCCACAACAAATGTGATAAGGTTGCTTATTCTAGGTCGCAGGTTACCATTATTGGCGCAAGTGGATTGCCCTAGACCCGAACTTAAAACGTTCTGGTTTGCAGCCGAGTAGTGTACCGTAGATGTATCTGACTTTCACCAGAAGTTGTTCAATATATATATATATATATATATATATATATATATATATATGGTGTCCCAAAAGGTCGTTTACAAATTTAACATGCTGCTCTGTCATATCATGATGAACAAGATTTACAGGGGAACTTGTGTCTGAAAATTCAAACTGCGACCGCTAGAGGGCGATAATTGCACGAAAATGGAAAGTGGGGAAAATAATAATTCCAGGCGGCGTGGACGCTGAAAGAAAAAGGTTAATGAGTTTAGTAATGCAGAAATTGCCACCAAGCATTACGTATATGGCGCCACTGATGGAAATGAACGAGCCGCGACACGGATGTACCTTGAGCGCTTCCCAAACAGACGTCAGACCAGCCATGTTTTATTTGGACAATTGCGCCGCAGATTGCGTGAATCAAGATCTTTCGAACCACATCCGTCGAGAACGTACTACAGCAGTCCAATGCCCACCGCGATCCCCCGACCTGACTCACCTGGATTTTTATCTGTGGAGACGCATGAAGTCCATGGTGTAGGAGACACCCGTAAAATCGGACATGGATCTTATCGCCAGGATCGCGGAAGCGGCAGCACGTGTCAGTGACACTCCTGGCCAATTTGAATGGGTGCGTGAATCCAAGCACCGACGTTGTGAAGCTTGCATTGTGGTGAATGGAAAGAATTTTGAACATTTGCTGTGATGTAATGATGTTTTGCAATAAAAATCATATTAACACCACTGTCGGTATCATTTTTTTTCTTCTGATCCAAACCTGCACTTATCGCCCTCTAGTGATCTGTTTGAATTTTCGAACCCAAGTTCTTATGTAAATCTTGTTCAACATGATATGACAGGTCAGCATGTTAAGTTTGTAAACGACCTTTTGGGACACCCTGTACAAATCATTATCTTTTCTATCATTATCTTTCATTCTTTGGGTAAATAGGATAGAAAAGCATTATCTTTCTTCTTTGGGTAAATAGGATAGAAAATCCTTATTTTTCTTCTTCGGGTAAATAGGATAGATTTATACGAAGTTTGCTTTACACAGAGTGTAAAGTAAGTTTTAAATTTTCTCTGCAGCGTGTCTCTTAAAGCCTCTGCAGGCTCGTACACAATGCCGGAATTTGCCAGAGAAACCCTGGATGATTCCACAGGTACTTAATTTTCTGCATATATTTTTTAGAATATCTGAAAAAGGAAGAAATAATTTATGAACGTATATTTTTTTCAGGAGTGGGTGACGACAGTCTGAATGCTCTATTTGTGAAAGAAAGAAACGAGCCTTTCGTTTTGATTTTTCAACAAGCTATTGCTCTTTGGAAGAAGAAATTTCTATTCTCAATTCGCCATATTTCGTTATCTCTCTCTCAGATATTGATATTACCTTTGATTTTCATCGTATCAAACACATTTAAAGGAGATGAAATCATCCCTTATCACCCTTTGCCCATAAGTCTTGAACTGTACAATATATCAGGTAAAACGTTTGAAGTGCAGTATTCAGTAAATCCTAGGAATAAAGAGAGCAGAAAATTGTCCAATACGTATGCAACATTATTTAAAGACCCATATAAAGCAAATATACTTGATTCAAGGGAAGAAACGATGAATGAGCATCTTCTCGAAATTGCCGAGGAAAATCCCCTCGAATATTATAAAAACTATTTCTTTGCTGCGGACTTTGATTTCAATGAAAATAATAATATAATTACTGCTTTTTACTGTAACAAAGCTCTTCATTCTCCGCCTATTTCTTTACTTTATGTGCACAATACGATTTTGAAGTACCTGACCAAAGGCAATTCTGCATTCTCCTTCGAAGTGATTAATCATCCTTTACCTATAAGAAATCCAAGAATGGCAATGGTGAGTGTTATATTAAATCTTAACTAATTTCCTGATTTTTTTAAATTATAGCCTATATTATTTTATTTTAAAATTTTATTTTATTTTCTGATTCAACTCCTTTTTTTATATAATCTATTTCTAACATACACTTTAAAAAGTTGACGAAAAATGCAATTCTTATGATGAAAACGGAGGGATGTAAATCCTTAACACCCACGATATTTATTTCAAAGATACCTGAGATTCCCTTCTTTGACTTGATATATGCCAAAGAATCTCTTAAGTAAAAAGTGTTGAGTGGAAAACTTCTCACAAATTTAAATGTGCTCTCGTTCGTTCCTATGTGAGTGGGAAAATCATGTGGAAAAACAAAACGAAAATTCTAAAATTGTCTTTGTATTGGTCTGACCTTTAGAAAAATATTATAAATGTGCATTTACACACACACAATATTTCACTAATGCATGCACATTACCAAATCAAATAAGTAAAGTACTGATTACGCGTCGTTTGCGTTTATTTTTATCGTATCATCACTGTCTCATTTCATCCAAATCATTGTGATGATCATATATACGATATTAGGCATCGTTTTTCATGGGGAAAAATAACTATCCTATGAAAAAAGAGAATTTCCCAGCACAAATAGCATAATCGAGTAAAAAAAACCGATAATCCTTTTTGCGTACTGCGCAGTTGCCGTGTCAGTGATCTCAAAGCTCGGCGACTTAATGGTGATAAAATGGATATTGATGGAAACTTCAAGAATTTTAACGATCCTTCCAATATAAACTGAGATACCATCTTATTGGTCCAAAAGGTTCTCTACCCGCCTCCCGGCACCTATAAAAGGCCGGTAGTCTCAAGCTGCAGGGTAAATTGAACCGGTAGTGGAGTTAGAGTAAAAGACAGGTAACGAATTTTCGAGATAATAGCGAAGCAACATCGGAATGCCAGCGTTGTGTGAAGTTCAAACGAATGCTGAGCTACTGTGTGCCGAGTCTGTTGTCAAGTTTGGAAACAGCGTCCTGTCGTGGGATAGTAAATCGGCAACTAAAGCGAGGGGACATGGAGAACTTCAGCCGTTTGGAGAGACCATAGAGCGTAGCTCCGAGGATCCCCTCCCGTGCTGGATTCTGTCCGGCCGCTTTGTGTGCTGTGGTTGATTTCTGCTTGTGGGCTGCTTTCTGTTGTAGTGTGCTGCTGTTGTTTTTCTCAACTGTACATATTTGTCATCTGTGTATTCGTCGTCTTTGTGTCAATGTCTTCGTGACAAATAAACGTCTTTGTTGTTTTCTGCTGATTGTCTTCAGGCCATACACTCATTATTAGTGAAGCTGGTGATCCGTAATAATGTCATGATTAGAAAATTATTCGCAGTTGTTGAATTAATCATATATATCTGTAATGATTTTAAGTGATAAATAGGAATGTAAAAAAAGATTATTCTGTTTAAATTTGTGACTCCATTGAAAATTTGCAAACTTATTTTGTATATTAAAGCACTAGGAAAAAACATTAATTGATCATAATTTAATTCTGAATCCAGTAAGTATCAAATTCTGAATTAAATTATATTATAGTATTCAGAATTACTCACATAGAAGCAACACATTAAGAAAACTATGAAATTTTTTTAAATACTTAATAATTACCTGCATACATTTAAATCTTATGTAATATGAAATGCATAATTTATAATCAAGATATACAATAAAAGTATGATTTTTTTCCCTTCTATAATAGTTAATTGAAAAATTATCAATATTTTAATTTTAAAATTATTAATTGCATTCAATACTAAGTAATAATATTGTTACAAGCGGGTGATCGCCACGAAACCTCGCTGAAGGTGAGAACGTTGGCGACGCTTGACGAAGAACTTGGCGCCAGCCTAGTTAATTTGTCGAAAAGAATATTTTGGTAGCCGCTAGATCATTCACGGTGTTTTTGGAAGCTCCGCGTTGCTTCAGGGCACATTCTCGCTCGGCTGTATAAGGGATGGGTTGCCGCAATTTGGGAGCTGCTGCTCTCGAAAGAGTAGCGATTCGTTGTACGAGCTGATTACTTTTCTTGCTTGTTATTAGTGAGCCGTGTTTATGTTTGCTGTTTACGTTGTATATTTGAGCTCGCTATGATTAATTGTTTGCTGTGCTATACGATATATATTTTGTAATCTGTGTTTATTGCACGTGAAGCTTGTATTTACGCTGTTAGTGACTGTTGACTGCTGGATTGATTTTATCTGAAGTTTTCCTTTGTCAAGTCATCCTGTAAATAGCTGTAAATAAATTTGTTTGGGCTGTCCTCAAGTAAAGTCCATTCAATCCGAACCCGCTACGCTAAAAACGTAACAATATCCTACAACTGTTTTTAAAATTTATACTTTTGCATTTATTGTATCAAATTTATAATAACAAAAGTTGCTTATAAAGGAAAAATTAATCAAAATCTCTAGGTTGACATTTGGATGATTGCAGTATTTTCTTTTCATATTGTTTATATTTGATTAAGTTAAAAAGTGACAGAACAATCTTTCTAATACCTTATTTATTGATTTATGAATGGACCCAACTTTTCATTAGTCTAGCTACATTTAAACGTGATATTAATTTTCTTGTTTTCTTGCCAGCATAAATTAAAATATAAAAAATAGAAATTTAAGTTTCAAAGATTCCTAACTTCTAATAAACCCTATCTACATTAAAAATCATTCAAGTGACATAAATGAATAATTTTGTAGAATATGAACTCAAAAAACGTTAAGCATAAATCAATAAATTTTTAGGTGCTTCTGTTTTTCTTAAAAAAGAATTTATATTATATATGAGTTTATACAAATTAGTTTATACAAAGTGAAGGGTTATTTTTATTTCTTTTGAAATGTTTTGATAAAAGTTAATTTTAAAAAGTCACATCAGTGTTGAGGGAAGGGAAGGGCACACGATATCAAAGTGTCACAATCTCTTAATCCTAGTTGTAATTTTAAATTAAATTATTATTTTAATTAAATTTAAATAATCCTTAAAATTGTTTCGCATGTTTACACAAGCAAAAAAAAAAAAAGAAGTTAAATATGAGAGTTTTTTTGGAGGGGGATGGGGAGTGGTATTCTTATAGTCATAAACTTAGGCTTTAGAAAGTTTGTATTTCTTGAGCTGTGAAAACTCTTGAAGTCCAAATATTTTTTGTTGTCGCTGTACAAATTGCTTTAATATGAGTCTTTTCCCAAAATAATAAAATTTAATATTGCTGTAACATTAGGACAGTTATTATTGATTTACTTGTCTATTATAAAATATATGTATCTTTAGTTTGTTTCTTTTTATATAAAGCGATTAAAAAAAAACTGCCGGCTTTCTGGCACAGAGGTAGTGCGTGTTCCTCGTGTTCTGGAAGTCCCGGGTTCGAGTCCTGGTTTAGGCATGGTTGTTCTCCTGTGTGCAATTTGAGAGTTGTGTGATTGTGCCCCCCCTGTAAAAAGGGGCTGTAAATGAGTGTGTAGCCAAGTCGTACTCTTGGCCCTAGTTGGCGCTACTTCAAATACAAGAGACGCTTCTTTTGGCTTAATGCTGTATAAGCGGGGAGGCTTATCCATGGCAAGTACCATTAGTAACAACAACATAACAAAAAAAACCCTATCGATTTAATAAAATTAAATAAACTGAAAGGCTATAAGATTAAAAACTTTTTTCATTGCTTTACAATTACAAAATTAGAGCATCATATTATATGTTTATATATTATACATCATCATATATATTTTGACTTTATAATTCAATTCACAGTAAAATGTAATTTAATTTATAATGTTTTATTGCTCATTTCAGTTTCCCCTTTAAATTTCAGGTCAAGAAAACATCTTCTTTACTTAATTCGTTTCTGATTGCTCAAGATTTGATGTTTTCCATGTCCATTGTGATGGCTGGTTTTATCGTGCCTCTTGTCTTTGAAAGATCGAAACAATTTAAAAAGCTGCAGCTTGTTACTGGTCTGAGTCACTCATTTTACTGGATTTTAACATTTCTTTATGATTTCAGCACTTATATCATGGCTTGTTCTTTGCTCGTATTGACTCTTAACGTCACAGATTTATACGGTTGCACACAGCATCAGCAGTTAGGTAAGTTAATGCAAGATTTTTAATTATAGAAAATCCTCATTTACCCGGATTTATTGGAACTAAAACCTCATTTAAATAACTAACAAAAAGGTTATTTCCTGGTGGAGGAAGTACAGGAAATTTTTTAATATCATATGAAGGTACTTTTCCGTTAGCCGGGTGCAAGCGAAAAATCGCCAAATATTGTAGAATTCCGCCAAATTTCTTTGACGATTTTTCACTTGCTCCAGGTAACCTAAAAATAAAAGTAACCCATATTAATTTAATAATTACAGAAAGTAATGCTTTTTGCTTTTATAATGATGATATGTATGATGCCAGAAGATCAATCAAATTCGACATTGGATGCTTTATTCCTCAAGAGATCACAGTGAAAGCGGTACGCGTTCATGGTATTAATAAATTCAAGAGACAAATTTTGATGAAATATATCCTATCGAAATAAAAGAAAGTGTTATTTTAAATTATGTTTGCATAATAAGGACAGTGCATTCTGATTGGTTAACTATACTTGTGAAGTAATGGAATTGTTAAATTGGCGAAATTGTTATTTAGTTGTTAGGGGTCTTTCCCTAACAACTAAATAACAATTCTACCCTTTCTGAAACTGTCTTTTACCAGTTTCAGAAAGAGTAAAAAGAGTCTACCCTTTCTAATATTCGATGACGTAGAAATCCTGGGCTTTCATCTGAAATAGAAATCAATCAAATAAGAGCATTAGGTATTTTATTTATTAGTTATGATTGAAGAATTTTTTCATAGTTTTTCTTCTTAGAAAATGTGCATTGAAATAATGCCTTTAAGCTTTCTTTCGAAAATGGATGGTGGTTAAGACATAGGAACCCCTCCCCTGACAGCATATCTATATACCATTTAATAATAAATATTGGTGAAATAGTTGGGGTGATTATGGCTGGGGGAGTCGGATTTTTTGGTTTTGCCAATTATTTTAAATATACAGATGATCGTCGAAGATGGCGATCGAAAATAATTTTGTTCTTGTTTTAATCAAGATTATACATTGCATTTATTGTACATTGACTTCATGTTTCTAAATCCTAGGAATTTTATGCCTTAATAATAATTAATTACATTATTTTTAATGACTCATATAAATTAAGTTAATTCCTAGTAGATAAATATTGAAACTTCAGTTTCACTTTCAATTTGTACTCTTTCGAAATTAATTTTTATGAAATAGGAAGTAACAATTTTTTTAAAGAATTTATAATTTGTTTTATATTTATTTAAAAAACATATAATATTTAATATATATATATATATATCTTCCGAAAAATGAAACGCAGAATTTGGTAAATGCAATAATAATAATTAGTAGCAAATTATTGGATGCCACATAACCAGAAAAGAAGACATTTCTTTTTAAAAATAAAGTAATGGTGTTTAACAGAAATTTATCCAATTGGTTTTCAAACCGAATCTTTAAATTTTATTTAAAAATTTTCTAGTTTATGTTTTAGCTTTCAGATGGAAGGATCAAAATCGTATTTCACTGAGAATTCGGTAGGTCTGTGGATCTGAAACTCATTTGATTTCTAAGAATATGTCAAGTATAACATGCCTTATGTTAGTGGGGCACACAATTCCGAAAAGGGAATATTAACTCTAATATATATATTTTTTGTTACCTAACTGTATTTGAAAGCTTTAAATCATGTTTACATAACTTTAACATAGCTGCAAACAAGATGTGAGTTTAGCAAATAAAATTAAGACATATGCTCGTCAAACAAAATGATTACACATCTTTTTTTAAAAATTATAATCTATTCTTATTTTATATTTTGGCATTTTTATTCATTAACTAGTCTTTATAAATGTTATCCTAAGAAATCTTAATTTCTTTTTTTAAAGCACGTGTGATCTTTCTTCTTTTGATTCATGGCATTGTTGGCGTACTTTTTGTTTACTGCTGCTCCTTCCTTGCACATTCGGCATCAGCTGGTTATATATGTGTCTTTCTATACCATATGCTAGGTATGTATTTAAAAGTTGTTTTCAGAAGGGTTTTTTTTTTTTAAATAATCAGTTTCGTAGCACATTCATGGAACGCTCAAAAATAGAACAGGGTAGCCAGCAAACCGGGAATGGTCAAGGAAATCCATTAATTTCAGAGAAATTTATTCAGTGAAAAGTGGACCTTTTTACTTCAATAATTAATAATAGTAGTTGACCATTCTCTGGGGAAGCATCCGCTTATAAATTTCAAAATTTTGTTGACCCTAGAATGCTAACCATCTGGACGAACGCTTACGAAATAACTTTGACAATTCTTCTCCTATAGCGGTAAATGGATCATTCTACTCAATACCTTTATCTGACCTTGGGAACTACAGATGAGGACATTCCTTTTCCCCGAAATATTTCTGCTTGTAGTATATCCAGAACAATAGTCGTCTCGAATGATTATCTCTCCCGTTAGTATTAAGGAGATATTTCTGTGTATGTTTGGAGATGTCGAAGCGTTTTCACGGAGAGAATATGTGGGGTAGGCTAGAAGCTATCCGTGAATTATTGAAAGAATTGAGTGAGAAAGATAATCCGAGAATGAATCGGAAGATGAAGATTTTATTGAAGTTCTTCTTGCTCCATGGATGCAGAAGCGTCTCAACATATCAACTTTGGCCCGATCAACAAGGACTATTATAAGTGAACTTCTAAAATTGAACTTAAATATTCAACGACCTAAACAATCCGAAATTCAAAAAAGAAAAAATTGTGCATTTTCCCCATATAATTTGCGCAGAATGACGCGCAATTTTTGTTTATGTTCAAGAGCAATGTGCGATGAACACCACGCATATATGTGTAAAGATTGCTTTGAAAATAAATAAATAATATTTTTATCCTACTTGATAATCAAGAGTTATGAAATTGTCTGCAGGTAGTATGCTTTTATTTAAATAAGCTTTAAAAATTGATTTTAAATACACCTCGTCTAAGAGACGAATGGTTATCATTCTTGTCTGTTTTTAAAGATTACCTTTCTAGGGTTAACCATAAGTTTTTAATCAAAATAGTACGAATCAAAACGGGGGAAAAACAGAATCTGATGCAACAAAATAAAAGGCTTAGCGAAAAATTATTAAAATGCAATTATCTTATTCATTGTGTATCACTTTTTCAGGATTAAATGCATCAAACGCAAAATAAACAATCGTTTGAAATAATCGGCCAAAAACATGTTAAGCCTAATTTCATTAGCGTGGAGGAAAACAAACTGAATTCGTTACTTATTTGGCGATGGGGGAAATAAAGATTTTTGGCGGGCAATTTAGGTTTTAATTAATTAATAGAAAATAATGAATTAATATTTGAAAAAAACTGTAATAACATCAAGTGTCATCCACTACAAGTTTTAAAAAATGTATTTGAACTTCAGCGGATGAATAAAAAGTATTTTATTAACGATTGAAAATTTGAACAAAATATATAAGTATATATAGGGAGAGTGTGAACTAATAGTAGGAATTGAAAAAGAAAAAAATAAATAAAAGGCATTACGTTCGGTTATATCCTGTATAAATAAGGCGGCATCTTATATGTAGCACTTAATTATCAGAAAGTGTTTTCTGCACTATTAAGCATTTAGAAATTTTAATATTTGATAACTTAAAAAACTTTTTAGTATGTAATAAATAAGAGATCATATTTTTCAGTTGAACAATTTTATATGTTTCATGAAATAGTCTGTTTTTACTAATTATTAATATATACAGGTGTATTTTTGAGAAGAAGAGAAACTACATTACGAATTGTTGGACAAAAATTACCAAATTATTTTATTGCTCAAAAACACGTTATTTTGGAAAGATGATTGTGCAACTCTCATCACACATTTTGTTTTTATTTGGCATTTCAGTTAATTATAAACAAGATTTTGTTGAGATTCTAGGTCAGATATCAGCTCAAAGTTTAATAGTTTTCTTACAATCATCAAACAGCTGGTTAATTTTACTGTTTAATACAGCAAGACTAAAGAATCTAAGATTTACGTTTGCAATATTAGCAAATTAATGCTTATTCCTTTTTTTTTTAAATTTCAAATTAAAATTTAAAAAAATTGAAAATTAAATAATCCAGACATAAAGTTATTGGCAGAATAATGCTATATGTTTAAAATCGCATACATTCATAAAATTTTAAGAGAGATTATTCATTTAGGGTAGATTTCTCTTTAGTTTATTTTCTGTTACCTATATTATTTTTTTATTTAATATTTTATCCTTTATTTATTTGTATATTTTAATCTACAGGTCTTGTTATTCAGTTTTCAATTTCTGTCCTGGAACATAACATTTCTAGGAACACGTATGAGAATTTGGATTATCTATTCTCATTTTTTCTGCCATGTTATGCCTTTGTGCAAGGATTCTTAAACCTGTATAAAAACTGCGTAAATAACCAAGGATGTAACAATGAAAAAATATTAATGTCTTGTGAACAAAATGGAAGATTCTCCGACTATTATGAAGTGCGTTGTTGCAAAGGTAAGATATACAATGATAAGAATTTTTTTTTGTCGTTTTTAGTAAAGTATGAGCCAATGAAAGGACTAATTCTGTATTATTCTTAGTCCTATAAGCATTTAGTTCTTTCTTATTTTAAGTAATGTATCATTTTCAATTTTTTAAAAGTCCAAATAGGAAAAGCTACTGTTATTTTGGATTTCATTTGAAAACTTATTGCAGAATATCAAGTTTTTAAAGCTTTACTTTAATTTTATTCGCAAGCCCACTGTTTACTTTCGCGTATACATAGTATAGAGCAGGAAACGTTAACTATTAACACGTGTGCCGCTGATGGCAAGGGACGCAATATTTTAGGCAAGCCGCCCATCAAAACTGTTTGTATTTTAGTTCAAAGTAACAAAGTTCGCTATGAAGTATTACGAACAAACGCAAGTGTTCCCAATCCATTTTTAAAGAAAGGTTGCACAGATATTTGTACGACCGTTACAAATTCGCTTGCTGAGAGAGAAATTGGTTTGAAAAGAATTTTTTCAGCAACTAATGGTGCTTCAAATATGGTGGACAAAAAAAAAACGATTTCTGTATTTTATTTTGAACAAACGTAGGATAATTAACTCTTGAACTCCTCTGCATTTTTCACCCACAAGCCTTGTGTTCTAAGAATGCTTTAAAATCTCTGGATAATGTAATAGCTTTAATTACAAAAATATTCTACCTGAAATCGGCTCAAGCTTTAAATAAGAGAAAATTTGAGTTTCTGTCGAATGAAGTCAACTCGATGTATTATTGCTTGCTAATGTATAATAATATTTGCTTTTTGAGCCATCGGAACGTACTTCAAAGATTTATTGACTGCTCGGCAGAAATCAGATTATTTCTGCAAAATGTGGAAGTAAGTGAACAATATCCACATTTATTGGATGTTATGTCTCTGAAAATTGATTTTTTTAACAGAAATATGCCAACATTTCAATGAACTGAACGTAAAGCTTCAAGCTACAAATAAGACAATTATCGTCATTTGCGCTTTTGACTATGAATTGAATGTTTTAGGAACGATATTATTTTAAAAAATACAAATACTTCTCAAATTTGAAAAAAAAAATTGTATCAAATATTTAGACGTACATAAGAAACCAGACGAAGAAAAAGTTCTTGAAGAATTTCTTACCTTAATTTATTTCGTCATCAAGGAATTTTCAGCCAGATTTTGCCATTTCAAAGAATAATCGAAAGCGCTCAGGTTTATTATGTACCCTGATGCGACTTCATTTGATTAACTGAGCTTGTCCCGATTCGATTGATTTGAAATGCAACTGACCTAATTTCCATTCTAGTTCAATATGAATTCAAAAATTTATTGGAACAAGGAAAAGGTGAGAATTGATTGAAACAGAAGATTAACAAGAAAATGCCATTAACAAATTTTTAAAAACATTGAATTCGATCCCAGGTTAAACTGTTAAAGAAGCTGGCTCACACTATTTTAACCATATCTTATCTACTTATGCTTGTGAACTATTATTTTCAGAGGTGAATAACATTACAAACTCTCTTAGTAACCGTTTGGCAGATGATTCTAATTCAGCATGCATTTGGCTAAAAGTAGCATTTTGCAATTTGCAAGAAGTTATTTGTCATCTAACCTGCAACAAAAGAAGTCACACTAGTGTTACTTCAATTTGAATTACACGCATAACTAAAACCTTTACTACTACACAGTGCTAAATGCATATTTTCGCAGTAAATAAAGAGTTGTTTGAATTCAGTTTTATTATTTTCCCAATAATCACAAGCAAAAACTATTTGACGGCACTTCTATACCTTATTAAACTTTTCTTTAGAAAAAAAAATGGCATAAAGGTTCGCCAACCCTGGTACTGATAAAGTATTGTAATTAGCAGGAAATTTTAACTAGTGATTTGGACTATATTTTATACTTCCCTGAGTTCGAAAAACACATTTTTGGATAATGTCTGTCTGTCTACGACGAAGGTAACAGAAAAATGCTTTGAGCATGACAGTAGAAATTCGTTATACGATCTTTACACCAAATATGCAGATTTCTATTAAATTTTGAGTTCATCTGTCCAGTTGTTTCAATGTAAGTTAATACAATATTTACGAAACGAAGAGAGTAAGATAAAAAAAAGATTAAAGTGAAATCTGCTATTCATATTTCTATGTATCATGTCAGAGAATCATTTCTTGAACAGCCTAGCACCACGTGCTCGTGCGAGTTAAATTGTATTTTTGTTCATTTTAATTGTTTCATCGAATGAGTCCCTTTAGTATGGCAAACGATTAAAAAAAATTGTTTCGCATTGATTGTTTTAAAAAATATCCCATTTCCTATTTATTTCATTTCACATAATCGCGTGCTCAAAATGACATTTTTCAAGATTTTATTTACGGTAGTCATTAACTAATTTTTTTAAAAATCAGAGCTTTTGTAAATGCAATGGCAATGCGTTATGAAAAGCTGATTTTTTGAGATGCTCGTGTAGACAATAAAATTTCAATTTTTCGCCGATGGATTTTTGTTGACGCTCATTCCCCAAACAACATCACGTTCTAACTTGATAATAAAATTCGGGGTAATAAATTTATTGTGTTGATATTTTTCAAATTTTGAACCAAATCCAACTATGGATTATTTGCCGGTCTATACTTTCAGAAATAAATAAACGCGATAGTTCAAAAGAGCATTGATATAAATATATCAAATTTGATGTGGGAATTTGTGACTACAAGCACAGTTTTGCGCCAAATTTTTGTTTTATTTGACTGGGAAAAAACGCGTCTAAATCAGAAATTCGATTTCCGGATACTATTAACCTCATGCCAGGGATTAATCGCCAAAAAACTCGCCAAGGATGATATGACAAATTCAGTAAAAATGCTAAATTCACGCAATTGTGAATGTTTGGTAGTTATTGGAAATGCCAATGCAATGTAAGGAGTTTATTGGTAAGACAAGTTTATTAGAGAGTACGCGAGGAAACCACTCCCGCTGTTTAAGTATGCTTAGATTAGTAAATTAGGTATAATAAGCGATGGTACTCAGATAATTCGTGGGTCTTTCCTTAACACGTTAACTGCCGTTGGGGTTACCGGTAATCGACTTTGCTTCAGCGCCGTGGAGGTTACCGTTGACCGGCGACGCAACAAACAATAAAAGTACATAATTATAGTAAATATAGATACATAAATTTTTCAATAAGACCATTGTTATTATAGCAGTTTGAAGAAATTAATGCATTATAGAAAACATACAAAAATAATTTTATTAGTACGTGAAAAATATATTTCTCTCTTATCATATCCGACGAACTACTCTATGAACTTTTCTCGCTGTTCTGATGGCATCGCAGTATTACTGAAGATCTTTGTATAACTGCACCGTCAGAGGATGTACTTGATGAATAATATTCATTTGAAGCCATATTTTTAAGGACTAATAAAAAAAATATTGAATGAAAGATATAAAATGCAAAAACGTATGTGGAGTGAAAAAAATATAACAAAAGCACTTACTTGTTTGTAGAACGCACTGAATAAGACTAAAGAATGAGAGTAATCACTTAGCAACAGAAGCCCGATTGCTTGAAAAAAGGACAATCGTAAGAATTGCCTACAGCGCCGTGGGAATCACCGGTGACTCCCACCATGATAACTGCTTCAAGCATGATTTTACAGCTCATTTTATCAGCTGCAAATAATATTTCAGCTTAATATGCATCGCATAATGAAAAGTTCACCTCTGCGCCTTGGGTAAACCATGGAAAGTGCGTCCGGCAGTCAACGTGTTCATTGCTGTGGTTTTAGTACGTCCAAGACGATTGAATCTTACTTATCCCATATCTTAGAATAGGGATGGACAGCCTTTTTAGAAAGAGGGGCCAAAATATGAAAAAGGATCATGTCGAGGGCCAAACCAACACGTGAATGTTAACACATGTTATAAACGTGAAAATACTGTTTTTTTTTTATGAAATGCGTATGAATTACACTACTTATTACTTTACTCATTTTACTCATGCACACATTGTGCAATGAATAAATGAATAAAATGCAAACATTATAGATATGATTAAAATACTTTACTTCCATAGAAAAAGATTCCTGCTAAAAAGGTGGCAAACTTGAAATAGAATGACAGAGGAAAACTTTTTGGTAATTATATAGAGAACACAATTTAAATGTTGAGAAAATAATTAATAATCAAAATTAGAAAAAATTAATGGGGTGGTTGGGACTGAATATTTGAAGTTATTGATTCTATGTTGGGCTTAAGATTGGTTGTGGTAATACGTAGAACAGAATAAAGGTTCTCATCTGCTATTCTATTTCTTATTTTTGATTTGTTTAAATTCATTAGGATAAAGTTTGCTACCAAATGTAAGTTCTGCTAAAAAAAGTTGCGCATGCAGCTGCATTTTGCTTTAAGCACGAAAATTCTTCGGATAAGTCTTTATAAAATTTTAATATCGGTTTTTATTTGAACTGATTTTTGAAAAAAGAATTCTGTAAATCAATTAAGGCTAACTGCATACTCTCATCCACTAGATTTACATCAACAGAAAATGGAGAAGAAAATATGTCGATTTTTGTTTGGCTCTTTTCAAAATCTGAAAATCAATGATCAAATGTATTACGCAACATTTGAATTTGATCCTCTTACTGCATTTTCACGTGGAGAAATTTTTCACGTCCGCGACCTTCTTCTATACGAGAACTCGTACTTGCAAGTATTTATGAAGGGAACAAACTGAAAAGCAGCGTAATGAAAAGTAAATAAACTTGATGAACAACTGTAAATTATTTATTCTGATGTAGAATCGTTTTCGTATCAGATTTCCCCCTTTTTTGTTTGAAAAGATCTCATTTCATTTTAAATTGTCGTATTTTATTAACAACATTCGCGGGCCATATGTTGTGTATCCCTGTCTTAGAAGTTATGCTAATTTGAAATATATTAGATTCGATAAAATTAGCCATAATAATGATATTTTTTTTCTAGAGTCATGTGGTAACAAATGCTACAGGTGGGAGGAGAATTTTTTTGCTTGGAATTCGCCTGGAATCGGAAAACATGTCGTTTTTCCTTTTGTACAAATGGCCGTCTTTATTATTATTATCATTTTATACGAACGCAAAGTGTTCAGTCGTTTGATGATAAGATTGTTGAACACTTTGCTGGTAAAAAAGAAGCCATCCGAGGAAGAAACGGGAGAACCTGACAGTAGCAACAGTGAGAACTCACTCAGAAGCAACGAGTGCCTGGTAGTGAGGGAATTGACGAAATATTTCAAAAAAGAATGCGCGATTAATAATTTGAATTTCTCCGTTAGTAGAGGCGAAACCTTCGGACTTGTTGGTAAAAAGAATGCCGGGAAAACGACCATCGTGGACATAATCGCAGGAAATTTGCTGATGTCCCATGGACGTGTGTACATAAATGGAAAAGAAAATACACAGGTTTCTCTCTTTTTTTTTAACTTTTTAATATATATATTTATAATCCGTAATCACTTTTGATGTTGTAATTATTATTGACATCGTCATGTTCAAATGATTCTTCATACTGTGACATTTCATTAGTTTTTTTTTTTTCCCGCCACAGAATATCCTCGAGTTTAGAGTTTCTAAGATTCCTCGCCCTTTGAATGGATACATGTGGCAAGATTTGAAGAGAAAAAAATTAAAATTTACATGCAGTACACAAAAGAACAACTCACCAATTGTACACTATAAAATAATGGAAAAAAGGGAGGGTTTGGTAGGAAGTGTGAATTCAATAATTTTAATAAAGTTAATATTTCTTGGAAAAGGGCTTGTTTGAGGTAGGAGACAAAAAGTGTATTTCAGATTTGGATCTAGGGAGATCCATTTTTCGTTATTTTGCCGAAGCGGCATAAGATTTCTAATTTTGGTTTTAGACATCTTGTTTTCCAAAATGTTGATCCATTAGTTTCGTTCGAGGTCGTGTGTAGGTTTGCTAAAGGGAAAAGATGAGGTGAGGGGGCAGCTAGTGTCATAATGAAGGGGATATCTCATTTCACCGCAGCCACAGTGATGCGATAAATTAATATGAAATCCATGAAGGGTAAGGATCATGATATGTTGCAAAGATTACATCTAACCTGTTTCAAGATGCTGGGTTAAAGAATACTTTGGAGATAATTTGATTTCCACCAGTCGAGCCAATCTTCATACGATGATGATTATTGTATTTAAAAATTAATATCGCCGGCGTCCTGGCATAGAGGTAGAGCATCTTCCTCGTGTTCTGGACGTCTCATTTCGGGCATGGTTGTTCTTTTGTCTTGTATTTGTAAGATGGGTAAATGTCCCCTCTGTAAAAAGGGACTTTGCAAACAAATGTGATGAGTGAGTAGCAAAAGTCGCACTCTTGGCCCGAGTTGGCGCTACTTCAAAACAAGACACGCTGATTAGGCTTAATCTGCAGACTATTTAAGCGAGATTATTCATGGTATGTACCATAAGAAACAAGAACAAAAATTATTTTCAACATTCATAATAATATTAAGATTAAAATTTAATTAAGATACAAATTTTTACTGCACTTCTAGTCATGACTATAATACAAGTATTCAGCATAAAATCCATGGCGATTTTATTAGATTAATATAGATATTCTAAACTTGAAAATGCTGCGGTGGGTATATAAGAAATAAAGAGAACATCGACCATAATCCCTCAGGACAAAACCCTAAATAAATTTAGTTGTAGGTGTGCATATGGCATGTCTCTATCTGTTTCTGTATCATCAGTTTTTAACTACATTTGGTAATTCATTTTAAAAATTTGTATAAACGTAAATTTAGTTTTAAATGCAGAAAAACTCAAATTGCCAATGAATGGAAATTAGTACCTAAATATGCCTTTTTTTTAGCTTCATTCCCTCAGATTAAGGACATTTATGTCTGTAAAAAGTTTTAATGAAGGCTTTATAGGCTTACTGAATATCCTTAAAGTCTTTGGAGTGTATATCTGTGCAATTGCAGTTAGAGCATTTGCTGAGCTTGACAAAGACAGAATAAAGACATCTAAGCGGCCAATGCAAATAAATAATAAAAGAAAGGATAATTATTAAAAGCTCAGGAGGAAGAAAGTATAACTAATAAATGTGATAAATTTTAAGTATGTACACACATAATTTATTGTTAAAACATATTAAATGCATTTTTCTCAAAATTGATTTTTACTCACTTTTTGTTCATTTCAAATCAAATAATTCAAATCATAATTATCATATTACTATGACATTTTGTGGAATTCATCTTTATAATATTTTCTATGGAATGAATTTAAAAGAATATAGATGGAGTGAATGTATATATATTTTTAATTTAGAGGCTCCTGTTTGAATAAAAACACCATAAATTTACTAAAAATTTCCTGATAAATTTTCGATTGGTTCTAAAATTTTTATTTATTACTATAACCGTACGCTTGTAGTTCATTCCCTTGAGAAAACTAATATCCCTGCCATCTGTATTAATTTTAATCTCTTATCTTTTTATTGGTCATTCAGTAGTAGTTGATCTGTTAAGACTTTTCATAATTAGTCGTTCAACTATTAAACGAATATTTAAAAGTTATATGGGATTTTTTTTTCATGCGAAGGGTACTTATGTATTAGGCCGTCCAACTTAATCGCCAAATTTGAAGTCGTCGCCAATGAGTTGCTAAACCGTCAATTATGATAATCTGTTGATCTTTATCGCCAAATTTAAATCCGTCGCTAATGAGTTACTAAACTGTTGGCGAAGACGGTCTAATACATAAGTACCATGCGAAGTCACAGAACGGATAAAAAGCTTTGTGTGATGGCCACAATATCCTTTTAGGATTTAAAAGCTATCCATTTTTCAATACTTGCATGACAACAATTTTTGTTAACAGGTCGAGAAAAAAATCGGATTTTGTCCTGAAGATAATGCTTTATTTGGATTTTTAACGGGAGAAGAAACTTTGTTGTTGTTTGCTTATTTGAGAGGTATCCCACGATCGCAGATTTCGAATTGTATATATCAACTAAGCAAACTTTTAGACCTTGATCATTTCTTGAAGCATAAGGTTCAAAACTACAGGTGAGCATCTATATTATTTATCAATGTAAAATGCTCAAATTAAATATTTCTAAAAGTGGTAGCTTATAAAGAGAGAACCGCATGTAAGATTCGATTTCGTGAAAGAAGACATTTCACCCTGCCTTGCATTCAGATAAGCCAAGAATGAGCCTATAGATAATAGAAAAATAAACAATCTCTTGTCAAATTAATACTTAAAAAACTGTTTCAAATAATCCAAAGCATAAATTATTTATTAAGGAAGAATTGTTTAAATAGGAACTTTTTAAAAACAGTCTAAGCCGTAATAGCTTGGTTAGTACAGCGTTGAGCTCGTATTTCTTAGGTTGCGAGCTCGAACCTCGACGGCCGAAGATTCCCCGAGTGTGTGGTGACTGGCGCACGTTAAATCTGTCGTGGTCACAAAGTCCTCCATGTCGAGAGTAATACCACCGGAAGTACTGGGTCAAAGGTGTTCGTTCTCTGTTCCAGATATAAAGTGCGATCTGTGGATGAAGGAATGAAAATGCATGAATGAAGTCCACCCCATAAAAAGGGTTGTGACGTGTGCTAAGTGACGTGCTAAGTCCTACTAATCGGTTTAAATCGCTGACGTATCGGGTTTGAAAAAGTGCCATAAATAACAACAACAGAAGTCCCGGTCTTATGATTGATCAGGCAATATATCTTCCATTCTAAATCTAACAATAAAATAAGTTCTTATTTAAAATTCACAATCAACTGTCTGTAAAATAGATGATTATTATATATAGCATTTTGAACAAATTCTGTTTATATTTTGAGGCAGCCGATTAAGCAACGTTTTCGCTTCTGTGTGCCGCATTCAACCAAAAGAAAGTTATAGGGAAAATGTGTCTGCAATTCAACCAATTCTATGCATTTTTGACGACGACGTTGTTAGAAAAAAAGTAACGATAGTTAACCATAAAGTGGTAGAGTCACATAAATTTACTAGACTATAAATATGCTCTTGACATCGCAACAAACTCTTTTGACTTTCATTTGTTCCCGGAATTGTGAATATAATATCCCATTTGATAAAGTCTTAAAGGGGCAAGAGCACCTTAAAACCTTATCAAGCTCGATCTTATCAAAGTAGGAAGTACACCTCGAACACGAGAGTAGTCAGAAACACAGCACGTGTGGTTCGCGGTGCATAAGCCGTTACTTTTCGACGTTTTTAGCCTGACCTTGTATCTTTTTTATATTTGAATGCAATGATTAATTGACCAGAAAGGGCAATAAGGTGACTATTTAGCAAATAATGGTATGCGATGGAAAAACCAGTCTTGGAAAATGAAATATTAAAACTTAGAAGCTTCCCTCTAAATGTAAGGGAATAATGCCATTTCAATATGTTACGCAATAATTCGTATTGAGCTTATTCTACGCCCTGGACAGAATTGAAAAAGAAGCACTCCCTTGTGAAATATTTTTCTTGGTTTTTCAGTCGCATTCTGTTTCCCGGGAAATCATCCTTTTTTCATATAGATTTGTAAATTTTTAATTTTATAAGTCAGTTTAATGACAATTATATGTTCTCGAAAAGTAATATCTTAATGAATTACATTGATAAAATATACAATGAGCACAACAAATTAAAGTTACTGTGGGAGTAAAAAATTTTCAAATTATGTGCATTTCTGAAGAACTGTTCTATCTGTAAATTTTTAAATTTTGTACATTTCTGAAGAATTGCTCTATCAGCAAATTTTCACTTTACCAGAGAACCCCCTTCCCGAGGGGACAACTCGTAATTGGGAATGAGATGCTTTCAGTATGGTGATTGGATCTCATCAACCCGGTGGGTACACTAATAGGTGGGGTTATACTCCTCTCATCGATGACGGGACGTACTTCCTACTGGGAGGGTTGTACTGTGGCCGGTGACGGCCATCTGGACTCAACCACAGTTCCCGCAAATTGCTGTTGTGGTGGTCCGGTCATTCAGTTGCTATGGTTAATCCGTGTGCCTTCGAGGCGGGGCGGAGAGCCTGTTCTATGACTTACCAGAGAACATTTATTTTTGCATTGTTTTTTCACTTACTTAGCAAACTATAGCGATGCGTGAGTAGCTAAGATGAACTCTTGGCTCTAGTTCGCGCTACTGAAAACAAGAGGCCATCCTCGGATTAAAATTGGTGACTTCTTTAGCGATCTTGTCCATGGCAAGTTCCATTAGATACAACAACAACAACTCTTATAAAAGCAGGCTTCCATTTTCTTTCATTTATAATTTCCCCAATTTTTTTCAGTTTATCCACGAAAAGAAAACTAAGCGTCGCAATTTCTCTGCTCGGAAAACCATCATTAATCATTTTGGATGAACCAACAAAGAAAATGGATCCAACGTCTTGCAGATTTGTGTGGAATGCTTTGCTGCAAGCCTCGAACGCTGGCTGTACGATCCTACTAGCAACTCAAAGGTGATGTTCAGTCATTATTTAAATATTACAATGCGTATCTATCAAAGTAATCTATATGTTTTAAATAATAAAGAGAATCAAAGAATCAATTCCCCAGCTGTAATTACAGGCCCGATTTCGTCAATTTTTATTTTGCATTAAAGCTTATTACCCCTAGAAATATAATAAAGGATCACAACACCATTAACTCCAATTTTTACGTTTAATTTCAAAAAATTTATTTCACTGAGCACTATTTATGG
This sequence comes from Argiope argentata, assembly GCA_026289955.1. Taxonomy (NCBI): domain Eukaryota; kingdom Metazoa; phylum Arthropoda; class Arachnida; order Araneae; family Araneidae; genus Argiope; species Argiope argentata. The sequence goes on from JAOUZG010010699.1 coordinate 5,618,859, forward strand.
GGGGGGGGAGAATTGAGACGGAATTCCATATTTATGGTGCTGATTACAACACTTTTTTAAAATTCAGACGACTTTTAGATACACCATCATAGTTGCCTACCCTCCATTTTCATGAAATATTGTAAAATAGATCTGGCAGAGCTTCTGGTATCATCAATCAATCCGATTTCGCCAATTTTTCTTCTCATATTGGACTGGATAAGATAAAATGCCCATTCAATCCCATTTGGATCAGTGTTTAGGATACCGATATAGAAAAGAAGCAATGTTTATAGAAAAAAAACATAATTTAATTGCAAGTAACAAAATTGAAAGGACATTAACACGGGTTAGTTACATTTAAACTAAAATAAAGTAGATGGCACCAAAGGGCAAAACTAACAGGCACCATAGCGTAGATTTTTAAATGCTTGTTAAATATTCATCATCACCTGAAGAAGAACCTTCCCTCTTCATTCTTTCCGCACGAATGCTAATTGTTGTTTATAGTTTTGGACATCTTCGTATCTGCTTAATATGACGATATTCCTTTAGTGCTTCAACGAAGTTTTGTTGGTTCTGGTAGAACAATTTCAAAAGTAGCACTTTTTCTTTCAACGTAGACATGACGATCAGAGAAGAAACTAATGTTCGTGCAGAATCCACTTACATTTTATCCAATGAAAAATGGTAATAGACATGGGCTGTGCACAAATTATGTTTCTCATTTTTAATATGTGCTAATAAATGCCCTAAGTATAGAAGTGCCATCTGTTAGCGAGTTTTTGTGCTAAAGTTTTTTAAAATTTAATAAATGTAAAGCACATTATCCAAATAATCTGTTGTTCAAATTTTATTTTATTTGGAGCAATAGAACACATTTTAAAGCTCCCTTAAGTGTCACTTATTTCTTGCTTACCCTGTGCTATTTATTCCATACGCTTAGAAATGTGCCGCATTTCTAAATAGTATTGTTAATATTTTCATTGAATATCCAATTTATAGTTGTTCCTGCATTTTATATCATGACATTCATTAGATGATTCATTCAAGACTTTCTTCGTATGCACTTAGCGAACAGCTAGTTATAAAAGCAAAAAATTTTCAAATTAATTAAAAACATATACTAATTTGAAAATATATTTCAAATCTGAACAACGCTTCTTTATCTTCCGAAAAAGAAATATCTTCATGTTATATCAGGTGACTGCGATGGCTAAGGATTTTGTTCACCCTGTTCTCCTAATACAGACCAATGTGGAAGTAATGTGAAGCAATGTGGAAGTAATGTGAAGCAATGTGGAAGTAACTTCTAAAGCCCCGTTCCAATGGCCTGTTGCTTTTACGGAAAGCCTACTATTTGACCAATTGTTGGACCATCCACGCTTGTGGACGTTAGTTGAAAGGTTCCTAAAAATTGTCTATAAAATGAACAAATATCAATGAACCTCGGAAAGCCCCAAGAGAGGGAAAAGAGGGGGAAATATGCCTGTCAGAAGATTAGCACATTTATTCGGTACACGGCTTAAAATACTGAGGAGAGATCATTTCCAGGCTTAACGTGCTGTTCTTAACATGCGATGAAATAGTGGCAAAAAGATTGGGAAAGATTGACACGGGGCGATCTACATTCAACATTCTCCCCTAAGTCTCACTTATACCAAGTAAATGGAAAAGGGAAGATATTCTTTTCTGTACATTTCACGGACCAATCTCCTCATATCTCTGATGTTTTAACCTGATCCCTAATGCTTCCTGCCCTTGCGGAAATCTTGATGCTAAGCCGATCCACTACACAATAGAATGTCTGCTGACTTTCTCTTTCCATATGACCAAGCCAACACCTGAACTAGAGTTTGCTTGGTTCCGTAGTGTTGCCTCTTCCTAAGGATCCAGGACGGAAATTCGAAAAATGATTCGTCACATTGCAGAAAACAGAGACTTGCTTAGATTTTAAGAACACTATCTACAAGAAAAATTCTCCAAATCCATATCTTTTTTTTCTGTTATTTTTGTGTTTGTGCATACAATTTTTTTGCGTGTTTTTATTTTTTATTATTTTTTCTGTCCTCGTCCCTAAATTTTCCTTTTGTATTTTTACAATATTTTTCAGAAATTTGTAATCTCAAACAAACTATAAGTTTGTTTTTGTGAATTAGCATAAGTCTTCAGTTTCTCTCCAATAGTTAGCTTAATTAGACACAGCCACTTCCCATTTGAATTTCAATCAGCTCGCTGCCTCCGGCTTTCTTTAATTCGAAACTAAAATCCTCTATTAAATTCTAACCAATGAATGTGAAACAGTCACTTTCATTATATCTTCCTCTTCATGCTCATTACACTGTTTAAATAACCAAGTGGTTATTGTCGCAGGGGCGTGAAGCGGTGTTGTGTGTGTTCTTAGCATGCGTCATTTCCGCGCATATTATTGTTCTTTTTAATTGCGATAATTATTGTTCTTTTCCCTCCAGAATGGACGAGTGCGAAGCAGTGTGCAATCGCATAGGTATGTTAGCCAGTGGCGTGTTAGTGTACACTGGAACTATAGCTGACCTTAAGAAAAAGTACGAAGGGTACACGTTACACGTGGAACTGATGCATAAGAGTCTGTCCAGTCGCGCCATGACCTCCAGATCGAATACTGAAGAAGCCAAGATATGGATTGAAGACTGGTTTCCGGAAGCAATTTTAAAAGCCGACCTCCCCAACTCTTTGTATTACTACATCCCCCATTGTGAGATTCAGTGGTCGGTGTTTTTCAGAACCATGGAGACTGCTACGCGGCAGTACAAGATCTGCCATTATTTTATCAACAGAACTACTTTGGAAGAGATATTATTCTATTCAACAACTGTCAGCACCGTGAAAGAGAAAATGATCACTGAATACCTGAAGGAAAGGATGCAATAGAAAGAGAAGGATATTTCTCTTTCGCAGACAGCAGGAATTATTGTGATTCCTCAAAAGAAATGTTACTGTTATTTTCTAGATTTACACGAACAATTCAAAATGTCGATTTTTGGAAAAACCGTTCTAAATTCTCTTTCGAAGAAAAAGAGTTCTTATTTTCTTTTTTTGTGCAAAATTCGAATTGCGGCTTATTCCAAGCCATTTTAAATTGTTTCATGACAATTAACTAGAATAATAAAAATGTTTTTCTCTTATGGCAACTCAGCTATAATGTAATAATGGTACTAAGCTAACACTTTCTTATTACTATTGCAGTGATATTATATTAACAAACTCTGTAAGAGCAATGCCATGAAAATGAGCTCTAATTAAAAAGAATTTAATAGAATTTAATTGACAACCAATTATATAATAACTACACTTACACTACCTCAACATTCTACATTTAGTCAGTACTTAAATTTGCAGCTTAATTTAGTTAATTATCGGGGTCGATATGTTTTTCATGTTCATAAAGAGTGTTACAGTTCGAGGGGCTCCGTGCCTGGATGGTCCGTTGGCATTATTCGAGATTGTTACAATTCTGTTTACTTATCCTGAAAACGGTGTTTTTCCGATAGCCGGGCGGAAGCGAAAAATCGCCAAAATTTGGCAGAATTCTACATTATTTGGTGATTTTTTGCTTTAAAATCGCTGTGAGCAATTTGGCGAAATTCTACATTATTTGGAGATTTTTCGCATTCGCCCAGCTAACGGAAAAGTACTGTGCGGTGTATGCGTTATAGAATCACAATTGCGAGTGGACTGTATAAGCGTTTATTTTCTTGCGTGTTAGCGAGACAGCTTCAGAAACTGTTCTGTTGATATAATATGGTTGCCAGGTTGAAGTGGTTACAGAATTCGCCAAGGGGAGATGTCCCAGCGCCAAAGGCATGATTTTACAAGTACGGAACATCCCGCCCGGCGTTGAAATATGCATATGTTTCAATAAAAAAAATGTACATAAAGTTACATCACAAATTTGACACATAAGTATAAAGAAAACAAATAAGACAATAATAAATTGCACAATAAAACAATCAGAATAATAATTAAAAAATACAAATGAACATTTCAATTTAAATCAAAATTATCTACAATAGGTAAAATGCAAATTTTAGAAATAGGTCTTCTAAAATTTCCTTTTGCAGTACGTATCTCTGCTACTCTGACATTGCCATCTGAGCCTGCAATTGCATTAATGATTCGACCTAATGGCCACTGGTAAGTTGGAAGTTGAATGTCCTTTATTAGAACTAGCATGCCAGGAGTTAAATTTTGTTTTTTAAGCAGCCACTTTGAGCGCTGTTGTAAATGGCTCAAATAATTATTTTGCCAATGTCTCCAAATAGTTTGAACTAACTTTTGAGTTCGTTGCCATCGACTGAGAAGATTGTCTCTTTTGTCTATGAGGTTAGGTTCTGGGATAGAATTGATAGGTTTTCCTATGAGGAAATGGCCTGGAGTTAATACTTGCATTTCATCAGTATCAGTTGGTAGAGGAGAGAGGGGTCGCGAATTGAGGATGCCCTCAATCTGAGTAATTACTGTTAAAAACTCTTCGAGTGTTAGTCTTGCAGGACCTACTACTCTCTTAAAATGATATTTAAAGGATTTCACGCCTGCTTCCCAAAGACCTCCGAAATTGGGAGCCCTAGGCGGCAAAAATTTCCACTTTATACCTTCGGAGGAAAGCATATTCGAAATGTCTTCGCTACCTACCATTAGTTGGTATAATTTTTTAATTTCTGTGGAAGCACCTATAAAATTAGTAGCATTATCGCTAAAAATTATGGAGCTTTTCCCACGTCGCGCAAAAAATCTTTTTAGCGTTGCGATTAGAGCTTCAGAAGTTAGATCTGTGACAAATTCTATGTGTACAGCCTTGGTTGCCATACATACAAATAAAGCAACATATATTTTCTGTAGATTACCCTTTCTTTGACCCTTAAATTTTATTTCGAATGGACCGCATAAATCGATCCCTACATTTAAAAATGCTGAACTTGGAGTAACTCTTTCAGCTGGAAGGTCTCCCATAATTTGGTTCGAGATAACGGGCTTGTTTCTAAAGCATCGAACACACTCGTGAATGACCTTGCGTGCTGCATTTCTACCTCCTATAGGCCAATATTTTAAACGAACAGTATTTAGGAGGGCTTGAGGGCCTACATGAAAGTCTCGTTTATGGTAATGCTGAAAAATTAGCGTAACTAGCTTATTTCCCACTGGCAGAACAACTGGATGTTTCTGATTAAAATTTAAATTAGAATGCGCAAGTCTGCCTCCTACCCTAATTAGTCCATCGGATGGATCTATGAAGGGATTGAGAAATTTCAACTTACTCGAAGATGGAACTGACATTCCTTTTTCTAAAGCGGAGATTTCAGTAGAAAAATGTTTTACCTGTACCAATTTTAAGAGAACCCTTTCAGCGTTCAGATATTCTTGTTTGAGAAATCCTTTTTCCTTTTCAGGAAATCTGCAATTTTGAACAAACCTAAAAATAAATGCTACAATTCTGATTAATTTATGAAATTCATTTGTGATAGCAAGTAAATCATCTAAAAATTTAGAGTCATTAGTTAAAGTCAAAGTTAATTTAGTAACAGGTTTGAGCTCATCCATATAAAGTTTGTCGGTTGAACCAGTAGAAATTTGTACAGTTTGATAAGCAGGTAAGTTTAATTTTGAAAAGTCTGGTCCTTTAAACCACAGTTCACTAGTTGCAAGGGCCTTAGCATCAAGTCCTCTGGAAAGCAAGTCAGCAGGGTTAAGCTCTGATGGAATATGCTGCCACTGGAAATCTTTCGATAGTTCCTGAATTTGAGACACTCGGTTGCTCACAAATGTCTTGAGCAGGTTAGAAGGAGTCTTTATCCAGGCGAGGGCTATAGTTGAATCTGAATGTAATATAACAGAGTCTATTTGGAGCCTCAATGCAGATATGACTTTCTGCGTAAGTTTTGAAAGAAGTAGACAAGAGCAAAGTTCAAGTCTGGGAATTGTGGTGGTTTTGGTTGGTGCTACCCTTGACTTACTGCAAAGAAGTTGGGTAGTTACTTCATTGGCGTTAGACACAACTTTTATGTAAATTGCAGCACCATAAGCTTTAGAAGAGGCGTCTGCAAATCCAAGTATCACAACGTACTTAGAGACAACTTGAAAAAAGCATCTGGGAACACGAATGGATTTGATATTCTCCTATAAGATCTTAAGGAAGCTGTCCCACTGTCTGGAAATATCTGTTGGTAATGCCTCGTCCCAGTCCAGTTTTAGTAACCACAGCTGTTGCATGAAAATCTTTGCTTTGGAGATGACCGGTCCCAACAGTCCGAGGGGATCATAGATGCGAGCTATTTGTGAAAGCACTTCTCGTTTGGTGTAGTTGCAATCTGGACTGGAATTGGAGCAGACTTTAAACGTAAAGGAATCACTTAAACTGTTCCAGAACATTCCTAAAGTTTTGACGGTAATTTCTTCAGAATTGCGGTCAAGCGTAAATTCTTTAAGTTCAGTTGATGAAGCCTTGTTGGAACACCACTTATGCAAAGTCATACCTCCTCGTTGAAGCAACTGTGTCAGTTCTGATTTGAGTTTTTCAAACTCTCTAAGTTCTGAAGCACCGGAGAGGCAATCATCCATGTAAAAATCCTGGAGTACTGCCTTTGAAGCCAATGGAAAGTTATCTTTCTCCTCTAGAGCAAGTTGTTGCAAAACTTTTGTTGCTAAGTATGGTGCGGAAGCGGTTCCATATGTCACCGTGTGTAATTCATACACTTTAGTTGGTGCGTTTTTATCGATCTTCCATAGAATTTTTAGAAGCTTAGTTTGCAAAGGATTTATCTCAATCATTCTAAACATTTGCTTGATATCTGCAGTTAATGTGTAAATGTGTTTTCTAAATCTGATTAGAATTGAGAAAAGATCTTCCTGAATCACTCCTCCCTTGCACAACAAGTCATTTAATGAATGTCCACTAGACGTTTTAGCACTTGCGTTGAAAACTACACGAAGCTTAGTAGTTTTGCTTGATGGGCGTAATACACCGTGATGCGGGAGATAGTATCCATTTTCGATATTTGAATTTTCCTTTACCTATTTCATGTGTTTTAGTAATTCATACTCGCTGAGGAATTCTGAATAAAGCGTTTGCATAGCGGGATCACGTTCTAAGCGTGTCCATAACTGGTCTAGTCTTTTAGACGCAACTGCCTTAGAATTTCCTAACATTTCTGCGGAAAAATCAGGTTTGAATGGCATTTCTACTACAAATCTACCATCCGGTTTCCTATAATGCGTTTTTGCAAAATGTTCGTTACAATATTTTAATTCCTTGTCGAAAATTTCAGTTGTTTCTATTTCTTCAATTTCCCAAAAGCGTTTAAGAGTTTCATTAAGATTATCTGCGTTTTTAGTTAAAAAACAATGTTTAGGAGCATTGTAAACAATATTTCCTGAAATAGCCCCTGAAACAAGATAGCCGAAACAACTAGATTGTAAGAATAAATTGTCTGCTAATTTTATTTTATCCTCTTTCAATAATGAGAAAAATAATTCTGCACCCAAAAGAATATCTATTTTTTGAGGAATAAAAAATGAAGGATCCGCTAGTTTAACTTCCTTGGGAATGTTTAAGTTCGAAATATTTAATTTTTTAGAAGGTGTGAAACTAGTTATATTAGGAACAATTAATAAATCTATTTCCCAATGCGAATCATTACTTTCATTTGATAAAAAGGCGGTTACTTTTTTCTTGATACTTAATGATGTATCATTTAAACCGCATATCGGAATGTTTATTCTTTCTTTTTTCAATCCCAATAAATCTGCCGCGGAAGACGAAAGGAAAGAAGATTCACTGGCAGAGTCGAGAACGCCTCTTAAGGGTTTAAATTCCCCCCATGCATCTCTGACATATATTATGGCGGTGTTTATCAAAATACTCTTATTACCGTTACAGAAAAGAGAAAGACGAGGGTTTTCTGACATCTGCGTTTCAATGGTCTGTGAATTATTAGTTTGAGGGTTCCTTCCCTGACAGTGTGTGGATGACGAGAGCCAGGTTTCACTCTCTCGATTACTATAAGTGTTTGGCGCGATTGGCGGCGTAGAATATTTATGAAGTAATGTATGATGATCTAGTTTCTTTTTACAAACGAAACAAGAACTTTTAGAGTTACACTTAGAGAAAGGGTGAAATTCACTTAAACAATTTTTACAAAGCCGATTTTTTTGAACTAAATCTAACCTATCGGATAATTTCAATTCTTTAAATGCATTGCAATGATACAGTGCATGTGTTTGTGCTTTACAAGCGATACACAATTTAGGAGATTTATCTGCTTTGACAAAAAAGGATTTCGATCTCTCAGGGTTATATTTATTAGGAATGCTAGTTTGAATATTATTTAAAATTTGGCATCTCCTTTCTAAGAATTCTAGAAAATAATCGAATATAGGCACTTCGTTGTCTTTTAATGTTAATTCAAATTGTTTGCGGGTGTCGCGATCTAATTTTTCAAGAATGATATTTAATAACAAAGCGTTGGATAATTTATCTCTGGCGAAATCTAAGATGTTCAATGATCTAAGATTCTTTAAAATGACATCCAATATATTTCGTAGATCTTTGCCAGATTCATGCTTTAATGGACGAATATTTAGAATGTTATTTATGTGACAGTTAACAGCAATTCTTTTGTTTTCATAACGTTGCTCTAAAGCTTTAAACAGAGAAGTAAAGTTATCATCAGCAGTTTCTATGCATTTAGCTTCTCCTTTAAGAGAACCGCGTAAATAATGCAGTTTTTCATTTTCAGAAAGTTCAGGATTTTCACTTATTAGGCTATCAAATTGAGTTTTGAATAAATTCCATTCTTCGAATTTTCCGCTGAAAAACGGAAGTGGAATTTTTGGAAGTTTGATGAATGCCTTTTTAGGCTGATCATTAATATTAGAATCATCAAGACTTTGAGTATGCACAGAGTCAGTTTTTATGGTTTTTAATTTATAAATAGAGGTTTTAAGGCTTACCTCTAATTTTTGTATGAAATCATCCACTTCGAATAGAGAGGTTTCGATTTTCTGGAAATCTTCTTCTTTGACGATTTTGTAGTAATCATCCTTCAATTCTTCGAATTTGCGTTCGATATTTAGCACCATATCCAGTTGCGCTTGAAGTTCGGGATTGTCCATTTGGTTTTGTCCTTCAGTCAGGGCATTGTTCAATTTCGTAAGCTGGCTTTTGATGCTGCCACGCTTGCGATTAAGCGATGTGATATCTGCCATCTTTAGCGTAAAGAATTTATCAAATTCAATGATAAGAATTAATCCATAAGATCTGGTTGACCTCCGGTTCGCTTAGGACCAAAATGTGCGGTGTATGCGTTATAGAATCACAATTGCGAGTGGACTGTATAAGCGTTTATTTTCTTGCGTGTTAGCGAGACAATTTCAGAAACTGTTCTGTTGATATAATATGGTTGCCAGGTTGAAGTGGTTACAGAATTCGCCAAGGGGAGATGTCCCAGCGCCAAAGGCATGATTTTACAAGTACGGAACAAGTACCTTGTGCATATATATATTCAGGAGAGATTACTTTTTGATTTTTCTGCTATCATTAATTCCATTAAAAATATCATGAAACTCTGAAAAGAAATTTTTATTTTTTGATGGTTGTTGTTGTTTTCGTTCATTTATTTTTATTTTTTCAGTGTGAATAGGTGTGTATTTTTTCAGACTTCTATTATATTTGTTGCAATTTTTTTGCATTTAATTAAACTCTCTTCGGATATGTAATATTAATTATTTAACTTAAATAAATATGCTTTTGTAACGTAACATAATTTTGCTGATTTCTGACGGAAAAGTAGAAACATTTGGAATTAATTTTAATTTATATCTCCGCTGGTGTCATAATTTGTAAAAGGGAAGGAAAATCGATAATTGATAATAGAGACGTGTCTATTCTCATCGCAATACAAATACAAAAGATTTATCCGCATTTGTGATTTTACTATGAGAACCTGACAAGGATTCCTTTTAATTCAAGAAAAAGAATCTTGGGTGTCTTTGCAAAGCAATACGTAGATGTTAGGGACTTTTATTCCCTCGCTCGTGATGAGGGATTTACCAACTCAATAATTGTTTAGAACATGTCTTTCTTGAAAGCCACTGTACATAAATTGCGGCAGTTATATATTACATAAAAATATATATTATTTATATAGGACATAATCTTCTTTTTCTAACTAAAAATATCTAGTATGTATTGTTGATTTTAAATTATTAAAGAAGACGAGAAAAAAAGGAAAATGATAATTTAAAAATTTAAAAATATACTAATAGTAGTAATTTTACCGAATTGTCAATACTATATATTTTAAAAATTCAATTTTTTCTTCTTATCCTTATTTTTTATCTTGTATAAAGCTTCACTTCTATTTTGAATTTTAAGATTTTCTTTCACGAGACTGTTCACAATAAAAAAATTTAAAATTAAATTGACTGAAATCAAGAAAAGAATTCCCCAAAACATAGTAAGAATTTAGTAGAAAGACGATAAGAATAACATGTCACACTGACAAGTGTTTGATACCATTTTGCACTACATTTCTAATTCCCAGAGAATTATTGCTGTATTCATAACTAAAATAGTTAATAAAGACATGTTGTAAATTACACAAGCAATACGTGTCCCCGAAAGAGGTGAAAAGAAAATCTAAATCTATATAAATGAAAATGAATCGCCAAATGTGTTGCTAAGCGCAAAACTCGAGAATGGCTAGACCAATTCGACTAATTTTAAAAATATTTAAGAGGCTTAAGAGACTCTTACTACACTCACGTGGAGGTGTACTACTCTCCTTCTCAGCCCGCCAGCCCTCCCTTCATCACTGTACCTGATTTCTCTGAGATCGCATTTCTAATGTCTGAAGACACTCTTTCACAGAGCATCTGACAATCGATGGCGATTTTTTCGGCAGCATCTCGATGTCAATGGTAATTCTTGAGGCAGCATCTGACAACAGAAGAAAACAGTTTTAAACAACATTCTGCTGCTGGCGACATTCTGCCGTTACTCGTGTTGAACTGACCTATCCAGAGCAGTGCAAAGCTGGTAGAACACATAGGATTCCACAACTGGGATTCCTACTGGAGCCAGGCGAGCCGGCAAGTTCAAGGCGGGGCACATTTTGTCAATCGTTAAAGACTTTACAGTTGGAACATCAACTTTCTGAACTTTAGGAGGAACAAATTCAACAGGTAGCTCCAGAGCCTAACATATATAAAAGACATACGAGCGCACAACAGCAACTTGTTGAACAAGCGGATGAGTTGGTACATCTTTAACAGGATCCAAATCATGATCTGATTGAACGTCCCCAAGATATGGTAAATTGAGGTAAAGGAAACACTGAAGCATTTCCCGAACAGACACAAAGCCGAGGGACACAAAGATGGCCGCAGCCTCATTGAAATTCTCGAAAATCGCACTGAGCATTATTACTCAGCAAAAACAGAGTCGCACAACGTTCGACTTCAAAACATTGAATGAACTTTAACAGAGAGGAACAGAGCAAAGATCCATTCTTTGTTCTGTCAGATTGTTTGCATTTTGTGACTTTGTTGAGTATCCAAACAATGATTTTGCTGTTGATAACAATAACATGGTGGCTGTTAAAATAGTTTGAATTCAATAACAATTGAAATATGATGAATTGCTATTACTAACATTTGAATGGGAATAGTTATGCCTTGAAATCGGTGAGGCAAAAATTGGGAAATAATATCTAATAAATAGACATAAGTATTTAAAGTAATAGGAATTAGTAATTAAAATTTCTATGGGTAGTTAAAAGTCATCCTCCTTGATTGAAAATACACTCAAAGAGGAAAATATTTTTTTCACTTTATAAAGCAGTAATTAATCGTCTTTTCTTATGTCATGTATGGACATGGGGGGCATAGAGCTAATCGGTAAAAAATTTGAAATGAATAGAAAATTGTGAAATTATAGTACACTCCAGAGTATCCTGTTCGAAATCATTCGTCTTCCGTATTATTTGGTCTGATTTTCTTTTGTTGTAATTAAATAAGCAAGGTAAGGCATTGCTTTGGAAACATTGCCAAGGCTTTAAAAGCGAGCGTCTGCCAGGATCCTTTTACGTATCGTGTACGAAATACAAATTGTGAAAGGAAAAGATTAGTGTTCTACTCATTGTTCTTTATTTAGTCAGTATGTAATGGATTGTTAAAACTGTGTCTGATTATAGCTGCACAGTACGCACAATATTCGGGAATTGTTCTTGGATATGTTTATGTTGTTGTTGCTTTTAAGTGTACCACAGTAAAGATTTAAAAATGTATGATAAATGAAAAAATTTTTTGTAATTATAGTGGAGAAATTACGCGTGGACAGACACTAACCTCTGGTATAATAGCAAAAAATATAGCTTTGGGGGTAGGAGTTTTTAAAAGTATAGGGATGATCTGCAAAAGCAAGGGAGCATAATTGAAAAGTGGTGTGTTGCACATGCTAGAGCAAGTGGAATAAAAGTAAAACCATGCTGCAAGGTAAGCATGATGAAGTCGAAGAAGCTTTATTTTCGTGGCATGAACACTTAGGAGCAAAATGTGTAGATTAGGTTTGTAACTTTTTAAACTTTAGCAAGCACTTTTTTAAAATTTTCAATTTAACGACCATTTGGCCAATCCTCATCTTTTCGAAATATTTTCTTATTCGAACTATTAAAAAGTGCTTTAATAACGAAAGGTTCAATAAAAAAACGTAACTAGGTTGTGGTTTGATTTCTATTTTTCTGTGTTGTATATAGTGCACTATTCATTTGTTAATAATGTTATGTCGATTTTGACAATTTTTTCCTACGTCAGATTACTTTTTATACTTTAAAAGGAATTGATACGATTATTATTATTGTTATCTGGAAGTTAATATTTCCTGTAATATTCTCTGAAACATTATGTACTAACACATGCATATTAAGAAATAAATATGTTTTCAAGAATGTCATTTGTATTATCACCAGGTCTCAATTTCTTCAATAAGAGACACTTTATAATTTTATTATTTTTTTTTCTGGATCACTGTAAGAATTTCAGTATCCATTAAACTGCAAATAGTATTCAGTAGCCGAAAAAGTTTCATTGTTACTCAGCGCGATCGTTTTTTAAAAATCCTAATTTTAAAAAGCAAGACAAAAGGATTTCTGATTCTATTCCAGAAAATTTAGCTTGTACATGTTCTAAATTCATCATTAATATGTCAGTTAATACTGTGCCTTGGAAAAATATATAATTTTAGTTCTCTATTTCGTCATCAGAATTAGTCTCAAAATTATGAGGGCCAACCTTAAATGCTCTTCGTTAAGTTTCAAAATGGTGCGTAGATACGTATTCTAAGAATAAATTTGATTCTGTAATAAGAAGATAGATCCTATATAGAGCATTTAATATGATTTCAAACTAAAGAAAAATGTAAAAGAGATATTTAAATGAGTCCAAACTCTTTTCAGATTTGCAATTAATTACTACAGCCACTTAGCAAAATATTTGAAGACATAAAAAATTATTTGTTACTTGTAGTTTTTATTCAATTACATCAAACTACTACAAATTTATTTTTAGATTTTTTTAAAAGAAATCTATTCATTAATGGTACATAGAAATTTTTATACATTTAAATTACTAATGGGTTCATTAAAATTTAATATACTAAAACATTTAAGACTTTTTCCCATTCTTTGATCTCTGCGAGATTTAAGGTGAGTTATTGGTAATTACGTATTAGACCGTAGACGCCAACGTTTTATTAACTCATTGGCAACGGATTCAAACGGCGATAAACCGTCGACGCCAATGAAACCAACAAAATAGTGGACGACAATTAAAGTTTGAACGATTTTTTAAATAATGGCGGTTTTTGCCATTATTGGTGGTTTAGCAACTCATTGCCTACGCCTTCAAATTGGGTGATAAAAATCGACGGTTTAATACGCAAGTACCAAGTTATTTTAGAACCATTGATTCCCGTCATTGCCGAAAACTCAAAAAAAATGAATGCATTGAGTGAACTATTTGACCAGGTCAAAGTTTTTGAGCTAATTTTGCTATCCGCCAATCTAACATAGAAAACGATTTCATATTAAGACATCAACCTTTTTAATGAAAAAAAAAGCATTTGTTTACATTTACGGTCGCTATATTGACTTTGCAAATTTCAGATTGCGCCAAGAAATCAAGATGATGGATTAATATGGCGATTTTCAGATGATCTTAAGATCGCCCTTTTCCATTATACATAAGATCGTGCATTTCTGGATTAACGAAAGAATTTTTATATTATGTCACATTCGCTAACACTGAGTATCACTGCCTCTAGAGGTGGCGAAAAACAAAGCTTGTAATCTGCATTTATATATTTGTGCTGTAATGAAAAAAATATTCAGATGAACAGGGCGATGTTTCGAAATGAGAATGCTAGTTAATTTGTCCTTCGGAGATCCCCCAGGGAAGGCACCTCGAAATGAGGAGATGCTTCCTGCATGGTGGTTGGATTTCGCTACCCTGGAGAGTACATGAAAAGGTAAGGGCCTGGTTCCTGCCATCGAGGACGAGATGTACTTCCGCAGGGAAGGATTGTACTGTGGCCGGTGATGGCCTTTGTGCTCCAACACAGTTCCTGCTAGTGTTGCTGTTTCAGCGACCCAGTCAGTGAATATTTATGCGTGTTTTTTTTTGGGGGGGGGGTGAGGAGAATCAGTGGTATGACTTATCCTTCTGGCTAAAACATAAGATTAGGATACTTCTAAAAGTAATTTTGTTCCTAAATTTCAACTAATGTGACTTTTTCTTTGGCCGAAGAATGTTCTTAATGGGCAACAATTTGTGAGTTTGATACAAGAGCGACGGAGGAAGCACTGGGAAAGTAAGCGTGAAGGAGCTTGTAAATTACATTACCTCTTTACATAAACAATGGCAAAATTGCAAAGGTATTGTTTGAAAACGGATTCTGAAATCTGTTGCGCATGCGTTAGGATGGGTTTAATTCGTCAAAACAAGAGAGAAATGAAAGGTAGAGGCTCACTCTATCACCAAATAATCGACGCACCAAGAAGCAATCATCCGACTGCTTTGAAATTTCGTACTCATGAGTGTTTTGACCAGATATGCGAATGATGAAATTTTGGTGTCCAATGAATGAATAGTTCCAGCGCATCGGAACTGCGTATCCAGCATATGTATATAAGGAGCAGTTCTTCAACGGTTGTTCAAACTTTCGGTTTAATTGCCATTCAGATTACCTTTCAACAACTTAAAAATGCCTCGCCGCAGGATTCGTGCTCATTACGAGCAACTGTCAGAGTTTCACAGAGGTCATGTCATTTAATTGAAAGAGGCCGGTTGGACAAATCGCAGAATCTCTCGACATTTGTGTCGAAGCGATGCGGCGATTCGAAGATGCTGGTAAGGATGGGTGAAAAATGGCAGAGTTCAGCGTCAAGAATGTAGCGGTCGACCTAGGACCGCAACAGATCGTGAGGACAGATGATTGTCCGATCAGCTGTCGCACCGCCTTCTTCATCTCTATCAACCATCAGACGTTCAACCCAAACACCAGTGTCCATCATGACCATTCACAGACGGTTGAGACAACGAAATCTACGCTCGCGCCGACCGTTACGCCACCTGCCACTCACGCCTGCACACTGTCGAGCCAGATTACAGTGGTGCATGGCTCGATCAGGTTGGAATGGGGACTTATTTTGGAGAAATTGTCTGTAAGTTTTTCATAATCCATTTCTTGTAGTTCCTCATTTTCAGGGAAATAACAGTGAAAGTTCATTTAAACGCGGCTGAGTCATTGCATTTCTTAAATGGTTCGTGACGCGTTTGAAAACCGAAAATCTTCCTCTCCTTTCACATTGCAAATTCGTAAGGTGAACAAAATTCTTAAAATTGTTTCCACGTTAGAAAATATAAATTGTAGGTCATTCACAATCTATTTATCTGTAGTTTTATTTACTTATTTATTTGTTCTTTTTTATCATGTCAGAACATGATGTTGTTTTGGGTATGTGGTTTTTGACGTAAACAAAAATTCGTAGGCGAAAAATAAAAATTTTATTATCTGTGCGAGCATTAAAAAAATCAACTTTTAATAATGCGATGTCACCCCATTTACAAAAACTGATTTAAAAAATAAGTAAATAATGACTGCAAATAAAGCCTAGAAAAATGTCAGTTAGAGCATTTGATTAGATGAAATGAAATAAACAGGAAATGTGATATTTTTTTTAGAAACAATAAATGCGAGACAAAGTCTTTCGGATCGTTTGCAATACTAAAGTGACTCATTCAGTGAAACGATTAAAATGAATAAAAATATAATTTAACTTTCACGAACACGCGGTGTTTGGCCGTTCAAGAAATTATCTTTTGGTATGATACATTGAAATATGCATGGCAGATTTTATTTTTATTTTTTTTCATCATATCAGAAAATGATCTCGCTTTTGGGATGAGGATTTTGGCGTCAACGAAAATTTGCAGGTGAAAAATAAATTTATTATCTGCTCGAGCATCTCAAAAAATCAGGTTTTAATAACTTGTTGTCATTGCATTTATATAAACTCTGATTTAAAATAAATAAGTTAATGACTACAGCCAATAAAACCTAGAAAAATGTCATTTTGGATACGTGATGACATGAAATGAATTAAATAGGAAATGTGATATTTTTTTAAAACAATAAATGCGAGACAAGGTTTTATTTGGATCGTTTGCAATACTAAAGTGACTCATTCAATGAATCGATTAAAATGAATAAAAATATAATTTAACTTTCACGAGCACGTGGTGCTTGGCCGTTCAAGAAATTGCGTTCTGAAGACTTACTCATTTAGCGGTAGGGAAATGAAGACTTTTGGCAGGAAAGTAAGAAAAGTGTCGTTTTTACTATTTTCCTCGCAATTTTTCCCGTTTTTTCGCTCTATAATAACCTTCATTTCTCAACATAAATAATTTTTTTAAAAAGCCGAATTGGTTCTCGAGTTTTGCAATACATTTGGTGATTCATTTTTATTTATATAGATTATGAGGCTTCAGCTTCAATATATTGGAAGTTCTAATAACTTCAAATATGAAATCTGATAAGGATTTAAGGGAAGATGATCCTTTTAGTCAATTTGCACAGATATTTGTTAGCACTATTTATTCTTTGCACAAATTTGTCCCAAATCGCCGTCTGTAACACATCAAATTTCTTTGCAAGTGTTTAATTCTTTATTTTATGCATTGGGTTTTCATTTACATTATTACTTATTTCAATTAAAGCATTTCTTAATTTATTTATGACCAGCTTTTACCTGCGACTTCGTACGCGTAGAAATTTGAATGTGCATGTATGAGAACGGACGGTCTGGTCTCCATGTGAAATTTCATCAAACCGTATCATTGCAGTGCTCTTCAAAATAATTTTAGCCCCCCCCCCTAAAAAAACTTTGATACCAAATTTTTGAGAATTTTCTGTACTTTTCCGTTAGCCGGGTGCAAACGAAAAAAAGCCAAATAATGTAGAATTCCACCAAATTTCTTTGGCGATTTTTAGCTTCCGTTCGACTAACGGAAAAGTGCCTTTATTGAACCAAAATAGTCCAAAAATACTTCAAAAGGAACCCGAAAGATCGATTAATTAACAATGTTTGATTTTAAACGCATTAAACACTAATAAAATAAACAGAATCATTTGAAATAACCGATCGAAAGCATGTTAAGCCTTACTCGT
The DNA here is from genome assembly GCA_026289955.1 of Argiope argentata. NCBI lineage: Eukaryota > Metazoa > Arthropoda > Arachnida > Araneae > Araneidae > Argiope > Argiope argentata. Next base: position 5,636,596 of record JAOUZG010010699.1, read on the forward strand.
TTGGAGGTGGGGAAATGAAGATTTTTGGCTGGAAAGGTAGTTTTTAATTAATATAAAATTAACCGCTCAATTAACAGGAATAAATAGTAGCCTATGTTCTATTCTGTACTATGATATATCTCTTTTCTAAATTCTATACAATTTCGTTCAGCTGTTCTGGCGTGATTGAGCAACATCATCCATCCATTCATCCAAACTTTCACAATTATGATAGTATAGATTCCAATGCAACGCTGCTATTGCATTGACTCTGGCAGACAACCTGATACCTCTTATTCTTTCGACACTGTTCAGGTCACTGTCTTGTATGTTTTAAGTAGAAAATTCCTTCATCCTGTTGACGAAATAAAAAAAAATGAATACTTTCAGAATAAAATCAGAATAATTCTCTGCATCGGTGCAAGCGTTTGCAGAACAATTTACTATTACATCCAAAGTGTAGTAAGCACAGGCAAGGTAAGTAATCCTTTTACAGTGTTCTTTCAATTTGGCTTGTAAGCCAGTATATTTCCCTTACATGTTAGATGCATTATCGTATGTTTACCCCCTCCCCCTGTAGTGTTTCATTTCAATAGAAAAGTTGTTTTTATTTTCTAAAATGATATTCTCTAGATAAGCAGATTCATGATTTCATTCGGAATGAATCGAAAAAATCTTATATATATATTTGAAAAACACATTTAAACATTTCAGTTATTTGTTGAGAGCAGATAGCAGAGTCGAGGCCGAAATCATGGAGAAGACAGGTTGAATTTTTAAGTTCTTTTTATTCCATCACGAGAGCAGGCATTATTTACAAGCGAAAGCGGCGTGCACAACACAGAACGACACAACACGGAATTGACGAAAAAGCTAAGTGTAAAAAAAAGGACTGGAAATCATTATCCCTGGTCTTAAATACCACGACTTGGGTAGGGAAAATATTTTTTTATAGAGCTTCTAAAATCAGATTTCGATGGAGATTTCCATGAGTCACGCATAAAAGACAAGGGAAACACAGGGATCTTTTTAAAAGTATTTTCTTTTGGTTATCAATTTTCATCTCTCCCACGGAGTGTGAGAAAGTAGTCGGCGTGAATTAATTAATTAGAGCGAGTGGAATGGATCAGGAAATAAGAGAATATTTTAGAATAAAGTTACTATGGACTAAATTAAGATAGGGCTTTGGAAATTAATTAGGATTAAAATTAAGAATTTAAAATATCATTATACACACACACATATTTCTTTTTCCGCTGTCGAATTTCAAAATAAACTATTTATTTCAATTCAAATTGAAATTCAATTATTCATCATACGTATCAGTTTGTCTTAGAGGCTGGTAAGTATTATTATAAATTCATTGTCATATAAATTATTTTTAGTCACATGCTCAAACAATCAATCAGTGGATACGAGAAGAAACGTGAACTTCTTACAAAAGATTATAAAAAAAAAAACAGAATCGTGACCTTCTGACAACGGATTACAAAAAATTATAGGATAATACTTTAAAAATTATTATGATCTTTTTTTGCATTGAATGATTATTTTTCTTGGTATTAATTTATTATTTTGTTTCTTATTCTTTGTAAATTGATTTCTACTGTGAGCTTAAGTTCTTAGTAATGCGCATTTACAATAAAATCGAGAATAAGGCAGAAATGGAATTTTTCAACCTCTTGACAACTCAAACAATCAAACCAAATGTTTTGTTGAATACATTACCAACAACGCGTATCAATAAAAAATACTAAAAATTGAGAACAAAGGCTTTTATTTATATTTTTTCATGCGTAAATGAATCATGCTTGTTATTTTGTTTCAATAGGAATTTTGAAATGGGAACTGAACATTCACAATGAAATCATTTTTCTTCTCAAGTGAATGAGTTACTAGTTTCTTTCAGTAAAAATTTTGAAACAAACTGAACTCAAGAATATCCAGAAAGTTAATCCCGTTGGCCAATTAAAAGAACAAAAAACGCGATGAAAAAAAAAATAGCAACCGAAGTGTATGCATTGAAATAAATACTTTATATTTAAGAATAATTGCTATCCGCATTGACTAAATAAATTGGAGAATTTTTTATAGCTGCATAGAGCCATTGAAAGAATACCAAAAGCCTGGAGATTAAAAAAATTTCTTTTTCTTTTTTGCCAAATATAAGTTTATAAAAAAAATGTTTTACGAAAGTATTAATACAAAATAAAATCTTCGATCGCAAATTTCAAGTTATCATGTGAGAAATTATGATTTTTTAAGTCATTATTTGTCTTAATTAATTTAAGTCATTAACCAGTTTAAACCGGTTTGAAACAATCAAGAGATTTCTCTATCGGTCTTTATCCCTCTATAATATGTATATACAGGTGTGTGCATATATAATGAATTTTTTTTTTACTTTCATTTTCAATTCTTTTCTAGCCGGCAAACAAAGTTTTGAAGCTCGACCGATTTTGAGATTATTAAGAACTATGATGTCATAGTTCTACGTCAACCTTTTAAAAACGCATCTATTGTGAAGAAGCATGCCTAATAATTATGATGCAATACTGGTAAAAGCAGTAAAAAATATTTTTTGCCCTTAAATTTCGGAGGCATAAAAAACTCCTAACCAAAACAACATCATTTTTTTCACATGATAAAGCATACAATTTCTATGTATTATATTTTAGGTTAAAATTAAAATTTTACAAATATGATCGGCCAGGTTACTATATACGTATTTCAATACTTCCATTTAGTTATATATATAT
>JAOUZG010010699.1:5639433-5684166 GCA_026289955.1 Argiope argentata
TATATATATATATAAAGATATCTCGCATTTGCTTTGTTTTTGCTCATCCCCAATTACGAGGTTCCCCCCCCGGGGAAAATACTTGTTAGTACAAAAAATTTTTTAAAAAAATTATAAAAGTTTTCTATAAAAGTACTTAGTTTGGATCATTATTTTTTACATTTGGAATCATTACATTTTTATTATAGGCAATGGAAACAAAACCAGAATCATCTATTCCATAAAACAGATTTTACTTAACATTTGTTAGAAATCTGAACATTTAGTGTAAAAACCGTATACCAAATTTCAGCGGTTCAGCTCAAACCGTTTTTGAATTATCTTTGTCAGACAGACAGACGGACATTTTCCAAAAATGTGTTTTTGGAGCTCAGGTAAATCTAAAACGAAAATATTCGTTAAAATCTCAAGTTCGAATTTTTTGACGACGACTTTACTTTCTCTTAATTATGTATACGAAAAAATAAAAGACTAAAAAGTAACTGATTTTAGATTTAAGAAAAGTCCTTGATAGAAGATTGCTTATATTTCTTAGCCTCATCCGCAAAACATTATCCTACTACTTGCCTTGACTCGTGCTATTCACACAGCAAATAAGGGAGTTTTAATACACGATTAAATCTTATTTTATCATAGCGAATTATTATTTTTTTAACTACGTTGCTAACTAGCTAATCGTAATTTTAATGTCCTCTTTTCTTCATTCTTTTACCGAACACGTTCCCTACATCGACTCAACATGATCTTCGGATCTTATATCTAATTAGATAACTTCTTCTTTGTTATTTTTTACTTGTAGTTGAGAAGGGCCCATCGAATTTGATAGATGATTCAGTGTAATGAAATAACAAGAACAGGTGAATCACGCGGCAACTAACGTGTTAAACGATATACGTCATTGATTGCCGAAGTATGTTCTTTCCCATTTTTGTTCTTTTACATTTTCGTATGGGAAAAAGAAAGGAAGTATCGTAATTATTAAAAAATTCGACCTCGAGTTTTTGAAGAATCTCCCCATTTCAGGTCTCGATCAGTTAAAAGTTTATCTGTAAACATGATTATTCAAGGGTGATTTCAGTTTGACGAATGAAATTTGACGTGCATTATTTACATCGAATACGTTGATTACTACAAAATTTGGGCAAGAGAAAAAAAAACTATAAGAAATTAGTTTTTTTTATCTATCTGTGATAAATACAAAAATATATAGAGCTAAATTAATAAATTTTATTTCATTCTTTTAGTATCTGAAGCATAAACAAATCTCTAATTTTTGAGGCAAATCCATCAATTAGTTGACCTCTTACCCTTCTCTCTCTCTCTCTCTCTCTCTCTCTCTCTCTCTGTGTGTGTGTGTGTGTGTGTGTGTGTGTGTTACCGTTAAAATATATAATGCAGTTATTTTATAGAATACCTAGTTATTCCATAAAATAACTGATCGTGTCTGTTAAAGTGTGTAATATGTTATTAATTTGACACTTTAACTAGTTATTCTATGAAATAACTTGGTATTCTATAAATTAACAAATGAGAGACAGTTAAAGAGTGAAATAAACAATTTATCTAAAATGAAATAACTAGGTATACTATAAATAAACTAATGATAGACAATAAAAATGAAAAAGAAGCAATTTAATCTAATTTATGCAGCGTATAAATGGTATTTATGAAAACGTACCATAAAATCATTTGTTACAATAAGGATTACTAAAATGACTCTTGGAATTACTAAGAACATTATTTCTAAAACAATTTTTTTTGTTGACATACTGGGTTTTACACGAACATTTTCTAAATACCTGACCAGTACCTAAACTGTGAGCTGTAGGAACCGACCGGAGCGATATTTCTATATCCGGTACTTCTTCGATTTTAATTAATTTTTGTTCGCAGACCCTGAACTGGGATCAGAACTGTAATTGTTTTATGAGACCGTTTCTTGTGCCCGATTGGAAAAATCCTTCTTTGGTTATTTTTGCGATGAAAGCTAAAATAGATTTGGCATCACCTTTTCCTCTGTCAACTTCAGGCACTGGGATACGGACGGTAAACCCCACAGAGGTTTCAGAATGATATTAATCCGACATTAATTTCATCTTTTTCGCTTGAATTTCTAAACATTTTTTAGACTTTTCTCTTTCTCTTTGAACATTAAGTTCATTAAAACAAAATTTGCAGATTTTCTGCTATAATATAAATTATTTTACACTTTAACGGGCCGCAGATCGTTATTCTATGAAATAACTAGTTAAACCATGAAATTCAAGAGCGTTTTACACTTTAACGGACACGATTAGTTATTTCATGGAATAACAAGGTATTCTATAAAAAAACGGATTTCATGCTTTAACGGTAACACACACACACACACACACACACACACACACACACACACACACACATATATATATATATATATATATATATATATATATATATATATATATATGACTCAAAATGCAACGACCCAAAACATTAAAACGCATACAGATGAATGAAATGTGATGTATGATTTTGTTGCTAGAAATGTAGTTCCGTTCCATTTTAAAATCAATAGATTAAAGAAAACCAGGGGGAGTGGTCTTCCAGAAAACCTTCTCACCAACTTTTAAAGAAAAACATTATCCCAGAGAATGCCTTGCTGAGAATTGGCTTACAATAGTTACGAAATATTAAATTTTGGTGCTGTGGTACAAACGAGCGATGGTCGTGGTACGAACCCCCGACGCTAGGGCCAGTAACCGAGTAACATAACAACAATACCAAAAGTATAATTCATTATAGCAAATGTTATCTGGCTTATGAAGCTAGCGCCACGCGTACTCCCCCACCAGTGAGTCGGCGGAAAAACGAACGATTTTAAAGTTCCGAGTGTTATGGAGTGGGCGTGAGTGCGTTGGGAAGCTAATGTGGGAGTTGCTGTTCTCTGTGTTAGGTGGGTCTGATGGCCTTTTGTTTTTGCTGCTGTATCAAGTGGGTTTGACAGTTTTGTTTTGTTTGCTGCTTCAAGTGGGTCTGACTGTTTTGTTTTACTTGTCCGTCAACTGGGTCTGAAGACTGTTTTGCTGCTGGTAGATGGTGCCACAACAGCTCAAAAGGTGCTGTGTTCATATCATGTCCAGATCATCAATGTGGCGAGTAAAGGTCGCGATACGAACCCACGATGCTAGGGCCAGTAGTCGAGTAACATAACGACAATACCAAAAGTATAGTTCGTTATAGCAAATGTTATCTGGCTTATGAAGCTAGCGCCACACGTACTCCCCCACCAGTGAGTCGATGGAAAAACGAACGATTTTAAGCGGCAAGTCTTATGGAGAAAGTGTGGGTGCGTTGGGAAGTGAATGAGGGAGTTGCTGCGTCAGGTGGATTTGACGGTTTTTTGTTTTTGCTGCTGCGTCAAGTGGGCCTGACGGCTTTGTTTTACTTGTCCGTCAAGTGGGTCTAAAGACTTTGTTTTACTGCTGGTAGATGGCGCCACGGCATATCAGAAGGTGGCGTGTTCATATCACATCCAGATCACCAATGTGACGAGTAAAGGTCGCCATACGAACCCACGATGCTTGGGCCAGTAGCCGAGTAACATAGCCATAATACCAAATCTGTACTTCAGTATCGTAGATGTTATCTGACTTATGAAGCTAGCGCTAATTTAGGACTTTTACTAAATATAACGTGTACTCCTTGACGAGATTTTTAGCGATTAATACCTGGCTTAAATCCGGAAATAGAATTCGGTGATTTAGACTCGGTTTTCCCCAACCGATTGAAACGAAAATTCGCCACAAAACTACACTTGTAATCACAAAATCACATACCAAATTTGATATATTTAAGTTGTTGCGATTTTGAGTTATTTCGTTTACATTTTTTTTTAAAGTTCTGACCGACAGATGGTCATACCCTAGTCGTGTTTGGCCAAAACTTTGACAAGTGCAAATGGACATTTCCTCAAAAATGTGTTTTTCGGACTCTCGGAGATCTGAAGTGTAGAAATTCTTAAAATCACAAATTTCAAATTTTATGATGATTACTCCATTTTTTCTAAACTAAAAATATGAAAAAAATAAAAAAAAGCGTCCGAAATTCATACTCAATTTTTTACTATACTGCTAACAAAATGCTCGTGTGTGGGACTCGGACTTTAAATCGGGAGCACTCAAAATGCATGCAGCTTTGACTAAAATCCACATATTATATTAGAGGAGGGAAGTCAACTCATTTATTAGGAATATATATTAAAATGTGATCAGATTATTACAGTTTCAAAGGGACTAATCATGTTTTGTTATTGATAATAGCGGCACTTGCCATGGACAAGCTTCGCTGAGACATCAACGTCTCTTGTTTTGAAGTAGCGCCTACTAGGGCCAAGTGTACGACTTTTGCTATTCACTCATCACAGTCACTTGCACAGCCCCTTTTTGCAGCGAGGCACATTCATACACCTTACAGATAGAATAGAGAACAACAACCATGCCCACACCAGGGAAGCACGGTTCTCGAAAAAGTCGCTCTATACCTCTGTCAGCACGCCAGCAATCATGGTTTAAAAACTAATATCTAAACCATTAGAGATGAAAAACACGTTTTAAATGAGCTGCATAATTTTTTACACGTTCTTGCAGTCAATATATATATACCTTTGAAATTTTTTTAATTTGTCTGCGAATAAAATAAATTTGTTTATTAAACTTAGAAGTTTTATTACTTTAAACGACTTAAAGATTATCTAAAACTATGTTTTGATTACAAAGGGTATGGCCATTGAAATAGTTTAATGACAAAGCTTCATAACACACTTAAGATTATTCTTAAAAAATGATTTTTTTAAAAAATATGTTAATATTAGTTTATGAACAAATGTTGTTAATGTTTGTTTTCGTAAAAAAAATTTACTTAATTCATTTCTTTCCTCAAAAACTATTTTACTACATATGAGCAGGTATTAGTATAAATATTAATATGTAATATTTTTTCTATATTGACTCAAATAATAACTCAACAAACAGCAATACATTCAAGTCCATAAATTAAGGAGAATGTAAGTTCAGGAAAAGGAAGAGTCAGAAGCAAAACAAATGTGATTTATTTGTAAAACCTATTTATTAAGCAAAAAGTAAAGAAAGTCGGTGACTTGGCACAGAGGTAGCGTGTCTTCCTCATGGTCTAGGCGTCCCGGTTCTGGCATGGTGGTTCAGCATGCTATCTGTGTGCTACTTGTGAATGTGCCTCCCTGTAAAAAGGGGTTGTGCAAGCGAATGTGATGAGTGTGTAGCTAAGTCTTACTATTGGCCCTAGCTGGCGCTTCTTCAAAAACAAGAGACGCTCATTCGGCTTAAAATCGCTGACAGCCGTCAGTGCGCTTGTCCATGCCATTAGTAACAACAACAACATTAGCAAATGCCATTAGTAACGACAACAACAAAGATAAAAAGCAAAAAAAAATGCTACATGGCTGTTATCATTGATAAAAATATTAATTTCTGCTTTCTGTAGCAAATTATATACATAAAAAACTATTTTTCAAAAACTAATATTACAGGTTGGTATGATGATTAATATATAATGTGCCTCCCAGACGATACAATACAATCCGTTCAACGCCTAGACATTCTAGACGGCCGATCATTCTACCACTTAAAAAATCATACACATGCGTCCTTTGTGCCATAACTATGCGGTTATTGCACCCAAAGGCTTATAAAGCGCTTGCGAACAGTTTTACTTCTTTGCCTGTATTCCTCATGAATCACTCCCTCACACTCCCGTCATTGAGACGTACTATCGGAGTCCTCTGGTGGCTTCCTGAAATTCGTGTATGATATTTGAAGATGTGTGTAGTCATTTTAAGGGTGACATATGTATTTTAGAGTTCAATTTCCGCGTGACTCGTAATTATCCCTAATTTATGGACATGAGTGTGTATTATTTTCGCTTCATTTAGAGCCTTTTTAATATAGAAAGTGTATAACTATCTGTAGCGGTTTAGACAGAAAATCTTGTATTCTATTTTTAAAACTTTTTTTAAGAATATTTCATCTATATAGGTTTATTTTATTTTATTATCGTTAACACTTTTTTATTAACCTCTGTCTTTGTCTATTCTATACAAATTTACAATCTATTAACAACTTTTATCATCGAAATTTTTTTATTTATTATACCAGATCAAGTCTCCTCATTGGGAAATAAGTTTAAAATCGATTGCAATATTTCAAAAATTGCAAGACTAAAAGTTAATTTTTTTTTATTTAAATAGAAGATTAAAAGGAAATCTGCAATGCATATATCAAAGCATCCTGTCAGAACATCATTTCTTGAAGAGCCAAGCGCCACGTGCTCGTGCAAGTTAAATAACATTTTTATTCATTTTAATGGTTTCATTGAATGAGTCACTTTAGCATTGCAAACGATCCGAAAAATTCTTTGTCTCGCATTTATTGTTTACAAAAATATCACGTTTCATATAATCGCGTGCTCAAAATGACATTTCTCTAGGTTTTATTTGCTGTAGTCATTAACTTACTTTTTTAAATCAGCGCTTTTGTAAATGCAATGGCATCATGTTATTCAAAGCTGATTTTTTGAGATGCTCGTGCAGATAATAATTTTTTTTTATTTTTCACCTACAGATTTATATTGAAGCCAAAAACAACCTCATGTTCTGACATAATAACAATAATTTTTTAATACATCGCGTTTATAAAATGGACTAAAAATATAAAATATGTTTTCCTATCTTCATACAATTTCATAACCTCATATAGATGGTCATAAAATTTACGATTGCGAATTTTTAAAAATTTAGTCCGTTTTAAAAATGTGGTATATTACATTTTTCATTTAAATAACTATTTTAATGAAATACAACGTATGAATGAATAACGTATAATTGGAAACAATATACGTCAATTCTACGTCAGCAAAAAATTGTAGAATCCAAGATAAATTCGAATTGTAAATGAATGTTAATGATGTGCATTGCCAAAATAAAAATAAATAGAAGCCAAAATGCTGAAAAAATATAACAAAGGAATGAAGTCGTTATATATATATCATAAAAAAAAGAATTCTTTTTTTAAAATCCTTAGTTAAAAATGAAATATATGGTAAATATGATTAAAATTCCAATCGAACGATAATATTTTCATCACAACCATACATTTTCATTATTTTTCTTTTCTTTTCTAGATTTTTTTAGTTTGTTTTTAAGTGCAATAATAACAGAATGCTTTTTCAAAAATTTTCATTTTTCCTTCGTCGAGTAATAATAGACTTATTCAGTGTAATTCTTTTGTTGCAGGAAAAAATTATCTTGTGTCGTATCAAATGACACTTAAACTATATTTTTATTTCACTCCAACTGTTTAATTTTTCGACAAATTATTTGTCATATTTATTTGTTTCAGGGCATTAGTACGGCTTGAATGGGTTGTTTGGTTTCTAAAAGTGCTCGAGACAGTTTAACTGCCAATTTTATAGTTTTTTTTATTGCTAAATGTTATTGTTCAGTTCCTTACAACTTTATAAATACACCGAGAGAAAGCAAATCATTTACAAATATGTTCTCCCCAGATTTTTAAAACTTGAAACCTATTTGAATGGAAATGAAAAAAAAAATTCTTCTTTAACATTTTAAAAACAAATCATTGCATTTAGATTAAATTTGGTGCTATTTCTATACTTACGTTGCTATCGTGTGTTTGTGCATTTATATGGTCCGATTAGAGTTTTGAAAAATGTAAGTTATTAACTTTTTATAAACATTTAGTTCTGAATACTGAAATTGCTGAACAACAATTAACCATTGTTTATGTTTTAATTGAATGTCCTAATTTTAGATTTCATTGGATACAATTTTTTAACTGCTCATCCCTGGAAATGCGAATGCTAGTAAGCCAGCACCCCCCTGAAAATATTTTTAAAATTTTTAAAATCTATTGGTATTTACCATTTTATTTAATATTTAATCATAATGCAAATTAAGGATCTTGTTTCTCTTTAAAAGACAACAGGTCAACTTTTTAATCATAGTATATTTTAGCATTTAATTAATTCTTACATGCATAATATTTTTTATATTTAATCGTACGTCTGGCGCAGTATAGTAAAAACTGCCTCTTACACCATTAAATCCCCATAAATCCATCCATCCAAAATTACTGAATTGTCTTAATCTTCTAAAAAATTACTAATAAGACCATAAAAGCCTGTGGAAGGATTGACGACTGTTATATTTTTTAAAGCTTTCTTCAATAATTTTAGAACTTTTAAGAACTAAAAATTACGGAAAAGATATAATGTGTATTATAAAATAAACTTATCTATTCGTAGAATACTTATATCGTATTTGCAACTCTAAATTATTTTGAATATTTTTGCAGGATATTCGAAAAAGGATAATCTCTCTTTTAACTTCTGTATTGAAAATTAAAATATAAATAATTTTTATATGCTTCTAATTTTTATTACAATAGTGTTTGTGCATTTACTTATGTTGGTCTGTGTCGTACTTGAGTTTATAAGTATCATCAAATATTTTCTCCCATATTCTTATGCAGAATATTTGAATAAAGAAGATCCCAGCTTTAATTCGTAAAAGTCGATCTTAGACTCATTAAGTCTTTATGATGTTAGTATTTTTTCGTTTATTTATGTTTGTAGTAGTTGTGTTAAAGGGTCTCTTGCTCTATTAATCTGAGCTATTACGTTAGATATCCAAATTAGGATAACTTCAGCTTTAACTCCTTACAGTATCCGAACACGTTGAAAACGTCGACTTTCCCCTAAAAGGACATTAAAAAAATTCTTGTATTGTATAGATCAGTGTTTGAGTTATCCAAAACTTTTATCTCTATGTTAATTAGAAAATCAAGATATTAATATTTTCGTAAAGATCGGTAAACCAGAAGTGAACAGTTAAATAACAGGAAATACCGATTTAAAGGTCCAAAAACATGTTAAAAATTTGTGTAAATTTAGTTTTAAATACAGAACAGTTTTTGCACTGCAAAATGTATACTGTCACTCAGAGTTTCAACGGTGTTTCTGTGAAGACTTGTGCTTAAAGATGTCTTTCTTGAGCTCCGAATCCTCAGATTAGGGATATTTATGTCTGTAATGCAATTTAACGAAAGATTTATAGAATTACTGAGTATCCTTTTATAGGATCCTAAATATCCTTATCGGAGTGTATTCAATATCCTTATTGGAGTGCAGTGAGAACATTTACTGCACCCGACAAAGATAAAATAAAGGAATCTAAGTGGCATTCACTGCTAAATGTAAGAATTGTCAGAAAAAAAATGATTAAAAAAAGAAAATTATTAAAAGTTGAGAAAGAAGAAAGTATAACCTATAAGTGTGGGGAATTTTAAATTTGCGCACATATAATTTATTACTAAAACCTCTTACTGTTTACTTTAAATATATTTTTCTCAAAATTTATTTTAGCAAATTTAAAGTTTTTAAAGAATTTATTTAAATTTACTCTATTAAATGCCAATTTTCCAAAATTTTTAATTTTTATTTCAATTATATACTTTCTATTACTAAGTTTGAATAGTCTCAAACACAGAAATATAGTTAAAGCTTGTCTATGCCATGTTTTTCTAAAAAAGTGCTCTAAACGTGTTCGGATGCCTTAAATATTGACCCTAAGCAGTACTAGTTGTCTTCTAGTACTGCTTAGAGTACAAGAAATTTGTGATTTTACTCATGACTATAATACTTCTGTTCATATGTACAACAGATTCCCCGCCTCTCTGACTTCTTGCAAAGATATCTGAATATGAATAATACAGATTAAAATGAAATTTGCTATGCATATTTCAATGTATTATGTCAGAACATTATTTCTTGAACGGCCAAGCACCACGTGCTCGTGCGAGTTAAATTATATTTTTATTCATTTTAATTGTTTCATTGAATAAGTCGCTTTAGTATTGCCAGCGATCAAAAAAAAAAAAAAAAGAAGAAAAACTTTGTCCTGCATTGATTGTTTTTATAAAATATCACATTTCCTATTTATTTCATTTCACATAATCACGTGCTCAAAATGTCATTTTTCTAGGTTTTATTTGCTGTAGTCACTAACTTATTTTTTTAATCAGAGCTTTTGTAAATGGGATGGCATCACGTTATTAAAATATGATTTTTTTGAGATGCTCGTGCAGATAATAAAACTTCAATTTTTCGCCTACGGATTTTTGTCTACCTCATTCCCAAAATAACATCATGTTCTGGTATGATAATAATCACATAATAAATTACAATTCTGTGTAAACAACAATAAAAAACACAGCATTTTAAGAAATTATAGAAAAATTGTAAATCATTTCCTTTTTCAAATAATAAAATCTAATTATTTATATCGCCCATTCTTACTTACAAGTTCAATAGGCAAAATATTCTCCATAAATTAATTATTTATTTCGCATCAACAGTAAGAGAAACTGACCAACTCTTATAAAAATAACAATAATTTAAGGAATTGTTTGGAAATTGTATATCATTGCATTTTACAAATTATAAAACCTAATTTTTTATATGGGCCCATGCAATATTCAAACACATTCAATAAGCAAACTATTCTCCATACTTATTTCTTATGCAACAGTAGCAAGAGAGCTGGACTAACTCCTCTAAATTAAGAATGATTATGTTATATAACAACGGTTTTATGATAAAAATGAATCCATGAACAACAAAAGGGAGACTTCCTGTTAAATCCAGTTTTTACAAGGCTTAGAGTTTTTAAAACCTGCCGGGAACGGGTTTTTTTTACCGGAAAGAAACAAAGATGTTATTGAGAAGCAGAAATCAACTCATCATATTCTTCTGGAGTGTGGATTTAGGAAAGGCAAACTGGAGGAATCGATGCTGTTTTGAATTTTACGCTTTCTACACCCATCACAACTTGATCCTTCCAGGCCTTTCCGAACATGATTTGTTAATTTCTGATGAGGGATCTAAAAAAATGAGTATGTTTTTGTTCTCACTTTTATTACCTTTATATTAATTTTAGTTTATTTATTTATAATGTTGTTCTTACTCTATTATTTGATTTACCTTTACCTAATTACCTCCTTAATTTTTATTCTTAGATTTATTATCATGTCAGAACATGATATTGTTGTTTGAGAATGAGGTTTTCTGGCGTCAACAGAAATCCGTAGGCGAAAAATTGAAATTTTATTATCTGCACGAGCCTCTCAAAAAACCAGCTTTTAATAACACGTTTCCATCGCATTTACAAAAGCTCTTATCAAAAAATAATAATATAATGACCGCAGCAAATATACTTAGAAAAAATGTCATCTTGAGCACGTGATTATATGAAATGAAATAAATGGGAAATGGGATATTTTTTTTAAAAAAAACAATCAATGCGATACAAATTTTTTTTTCGGATTGTTTGTTGTACTAAAGTGATTCATTCGATGAAATGAATAAAATGAATAATGATTAAACTGAATAAAAATACGATTAAATGAAATAATGAATAAAATGAATAATGATTAAACTGAATAAAAATACGATTAAATGAAATAATGAATTAAATGAATGATGATTAAAGTGAATAAAAATATAATTTAATTATTATATTTACAAGCTCCGGACAAGAACACGTGGTGCTTGTTCGTTCAAGAAATGATGTTCTGACACGATACATTGAAATATGCATAGCAGATTTCATTTTAATCTTTTATTTTAGGTTCTTTTGAATGCAACTTAATTTCTTCTTTGATATTTAATTTTAATGGAACATTAACATAACAATACACATCGTAGCTCAAAATATGGAGGAATAGTTTTGAAAATTTATATCAATTTCAAACTAAATTTTAATGTAATATTATTACTACTACTACTAGTAGTAGTAATGTATATGATGATATTACAAATCATGAACATATAGTATTATCATAATGATACAGATTCGCATGATATTAGAACACATTCTTTATTATTATCAGACGTAATTCTGTTACAGCCATTGGGAGTTCTCTCCCGAAAACATGTATACACTAAAATAAAATTGTTGTTCCTTCCTCTGCCCTCATAAAATTGCGAACTTTGAGTAAATCTGACCACAGAGAAGGATATGATATTTTTCTCTGTGTATCTAACTTAGAAATGGCGATATTATCTACAAAATATTTACCTTTGGTATGAATTTAATATTTCTACGAAAACCAACGCGCTATTTTTGGCAGTTTTTTTCTGAATAGTAGTTAATATACAAGATATCGAAAAACTTAAATTGTTTTGAGGGCGTTTTTTTCTCGATTTATTGAAATCAAAACTCGACGTTTCTGTAGACTCAGAATCAAATTTCCTTTATTTAAATCATTGCGATACAACTGTATTTCCAACCTTCACCCTATTAGTCACTTATAATAATTAGATAGATTATCAAGAATATTGGATGTTTTCAGTTTAACTTAGATTCTTATGCTTAACTCAATGTCTATAATTTTTACAATAAAGATTTTACCTGATGAAATGATATCTTATGCCATCACAGCTACATTAAAATGTGTGTCCACAATTCATTTCAAATTGCACATAGACTTTGTGGTAATGAAATTTCGCTTTTTGATTTCTCATGTACAATGCTGAGATAAGTTAGCTGTATTTTTATTCCTCAACTTTCAACAATGGAAGAAAATAAAATTATCCAATATGCTCTGAAATAATAAAAATGTTTTGAATTTCATCTTCGAGATGAAATTCATTGTTGGAAATTATAAATTTTTTTTAAAAAAATATTCAAAATTCAAGAGATTAGTAGTGCCATGAACTTTGTATCATTAAAAAACATTTTTTAAAAAATATTTTAAAATGATAGAAAAATTAATTTTATAAAATATTATATTCTTAAATTTTATAATAAATATATTATGTTTTTTTAAAAAATTATGTTTAAAATTTTTTTAATTAATTAAAATTAACAAAACAGCTTTGAAATGCACATTTTCTTATTTAAAATATATCTGCATCGGCTCTAGATCTAATGGTCAGATTTGTAGATATCCAAATTATATATACAGAGAGAGAAAATATTTTTTTATAAATACAATTCTTTGATATTTAAATTTGAATTTTAAAAAATCTTTCGCTTTCTTCAATAACTTTAATATAAATCCAAAACTCATTAAATGAGAAACATCGAAAAGTTGGCATGCCATAGGATAAATTTTGTTTTTCATAAAACGAGTATGATGAACTTTAAGTCATCTTGAGTAAGATAAATCCTGAATCTTCTATTATAAATTCTGATATGGAAAACAACTCTGACAAATACACCTGCCAATAAAATGAAAGAGGTTGTCACCCGTTTTACGTGAATAAACTTTTTATGTCATGTCAACAAGAAACAGTCAACATGACAGTTTTCACTCAAGATGATATAATGGATAATTGATACTGAGAACTAATGGAAGTAATTTTTTTTATCGTAAAAATTCCCAATCTTTTCCCAATTGGAGTTTTTATCTCTACCTAATATTTCTCGCAGAAATATGTCTTTCGGTTTTAATATTTTATAATGCCGAAGTTTGCATTTTTTTTTCTGGAGTGTTCTTTGTTTGTTTCTATTATTTACCAAAAACATTTCAGACTTTGAGTTTGGAATCGTACTTTATATCTTTTATATTTCCAATCAGTCTAGTGTCTGTCTATATTTTATAGCTTTTGTCAGTTTTGTTTAGATATTTTTCGAGTGTCAGCTAATTTAGAATTATCTTAAATTACATGAAAATTAAATTACATTATTATTTTAAATTACATGAAAAAAATAATTCTAAACATTCTACAGAAAAGACCATAGAATATAGAGCTACCGAATTTGTGAGGCAGTAATTCTCAGATCATCAATATTTTAAAAAAATTTATCAAAATCTTAATTAAACCGTTAATTAAAAATTAATTAACATCTAAAGTTTTTTCTTCTATAATTTAAAAGCATATTATCATACAAAAAGTATTTTATATCATTTTGAAATTCAAAAAGTAAGTTTTCCGACGATATTACTTTCATTTTTGCGCGATTTTTTTCCTCAATTTCAAAAAATTATCAAAATAGTTTTAATTAAATTTCAAAAGAATGTACAGATCTTTTTACGTAGTTTTCGAACGATTTCGAGGCCATTTAATGTATATTTGAAATGTAAAGACTCTTTTCCATAATGTCCGAGCCGATAACTTCTCTTTGAATTTTAATTCAACATCGTGATGTCTATGACAGAAGGTCGTAAATTCTAGAGGTATTAACTACACGGTGTCCAAAAAGTTCCCGTAATCCAAATTTAAAAAATCTTTGTCCATGATTTTTTTCAAGTATATTAAATTTTGCCATACGAGTAATAAAATCATGGACATGATTGAAACTTTTTTCGGCGATCGACTTATCTCAAAAAATCTTTGGCCACCTCGATCCCCTGATCTGACCATCCCGGACTTTTTTCTGTGGGGATGTTTTAAGGACAAAATTTATGAAGGTGATCCTCAAACAATAGATGATATGAAAATTGCAATTACCCAAAGGATACAAGAAATCACTCCTAGCATGTTGAAACGCTTTTCCAAAAACATGCGCAAACGAGTTCAGCTGTGTCTCCAAGAAAGGAGTGGACATTTTGAACATTTATTATGAATGTAAGTTCAGCATTTTTTCCTTAGTTATGTTAAAAGTGCTTTTTATCAATGGCATAAAAATAATTCTTTTTAAACCTGTTGTTTTTGTAAAATAAATTCACAAATCATCAGTACGGGAACTTTTTGGACGCCCGGTACTTCTAGAGTCCATCAATCGTACTCTTATATTTTTTAAGTCCATCAATCGTAGTGGTTTGCGCTTAGAAAGAGTTTTTTTCAACAGACCAAAGACACAATAGTCCACTTATAAGCTTCAGGGAACTGGCAACAATGTAATGAAAAGATATATAGATACTAAGCTTTCATTTATTTCAAGGAATGTAATGGTATTTTCTTCAAAGAATGAATTCAAAGAAGTCATTCTTTTTCAAATAATGAGAAAAAAAGCCTCTACAAAGAATAACAAAATTTGTTGGCAATTGATAATTCGATGTTGTTGGAACGAAAACACTAAAATAAACAATTACAGAGAGTGCACAGAAAATGGATTATTAAAATTTTCATAATTGTTCGAATGATGAAAAATACCCTTACAGATATAGATGAACTCAATATAAAATTTTCGAAAAATAATTTTTTATAATTGGTATTAGGAATACAGTTTTTATTTGATGATCACCCATCCTTGTATGAAATATAGAATGGGCAACTTTTTTCATAGAATTCCTTTTTTCATGCTTTGCCGAATTCGAATCAGAAATTTGGTTTCATTCAATTCATTAGTTTTACTTGGAGATAGACCCGGCTTGCTGGCACAGAGGTAGCGCGTCTTCCTCGTATTCTGGAAGTCCCGGGCTCGAGTCCCGGTTCGGGCATGGTTGTTATTCTGTGTGCTATCTGTGAGATGTGTGACTATGCCCCCATGTAAAAAGGGGCTGTGCAAGCGAATGTGGTGAGTGTGTAGCAAAGTCGTACTGTTGGCCCTGGTTGTCGCTACTCAAATACAAGAGACGCTTCATTCGGCTAAAATCTGCTGCTGGGCTCAGCGGCGGGCGTGTCCATGGGAAGTGCCATTTGACATAACAACAACAACTTGGAGATAGATGTCTCTAAACAGGAAAATTATTAATGGCTTTTATTTTCTTGTTTTCAAACTACGTAACTGTGCAAAATTTTCCAATAGGAAACATGTTGATTTCAAAATTAAGTGAAGTTCTCTGAGCATGATATCATTTGCTAAAACAATGGTGATTTAGAAGTACGCCTGTTTATGTTAAAATGCTAACGTCCTTAAAAAATTAGCCCATCAGGAAGCATATTAAGTGACATACAAACTCGAATTTATCAAAAAATGAAACCGATGCATTTCATGATAAAATTATTTTTTCAAGCTTTGTTTGGCTTCATTGTCATTATTTTCATTTAAACAAGCATTAACAGGAATTATATTTTTGATAATTTAAAAAATACTGATAACAATCTAAAGGGGGATATTTTTGATTCGTTATGTTCTGGTGGAACTTTATTAGCAGATTTCAGAAAGAATCTAAAATCAAACAGGATATTTATATTCTAATAAATAACCTTCTCCCTTATACAATTTCAATAGATCGAGGCAAAAATCTAACGAGCGAAATTGATTTTTTAAAAACTTTATAATAACATTTGTTCTTTTTTAAAAATTTTATACATGATGTGAAAATGTATAGAGTAGTTTCTCTAAATTTTACATTTGATGTGAAAATGTAAAGTATATATTCTTTAAATATTACACATGTTGTGAAATATTAAGTGTAAATTCTATAAATTTTACACATGATGTTAAAATGCAAAGTTGTAGATTCTCTAAATTTTGCACCTGATGGGAAAATATATATTCTCTAAATCTTACACATGATGTGAGAATGTAAAGTGTAGATTTTATAAATTTTATATATGGCATAAAAGTGTGAAGTGTATATTCTCCAAATTTTACACATGATGTGAAAATTTAAAGTATAGATTCTCTAAATTTTCCACATTGTGTGAAAATGTGAAATGTAGATTCTAAATTTTACATATGATGTGAAGATGTAAAGTGCAGATTCTCTAAATTTTACATATGATGTGAAAATGTAAAGTGCAAATTCTCTAAATTTTACATATGATGTGAAAATGTAAAGTGCAGATTTTCAAATACTTTTGTAGGTTTATCCTTAAATTTAATAAGTATTGGATAATCAAATTATATTGAAAAATTCTAAACATAAATAAGAAGACGAGTGGAATTAATCATATTGCAGATAATGTCAATAGTCCAATCAAATGTCTTATAATTATAGCTGTCTCTGGGTAAAGAAAGGTTATACATTTTCATTAATATTTCTTTAAGTAGAAAATAACATAATTTCATCGAAAGAGTATCTAATTTTTGTTGCTGCACCATTCATTCTTTGTCTAATTATTTTCCTTTTTTTCTTCTTTACAGCTTTGTAAGAGCCCAATGATCTTGAAATAAAAGAAGAAATTTTACTTCCGCTTATCTTCAGATTTTGGCGTATCGGAACAAAGGAATAAAATGGCTTCTACAGAAAACAAAAATGCTACGGATGTTTATATTATTTCCTACGAATCTACTGAAAAACTGCAGAAAGAAAAACCTGAACGATTTGATAAAGATTTACTCAGATATAAAATCATCTACTTCTTGCACAATGGGGGTAACAACTTTTAGATCTTCCTAAAAAATGCATTTCGTGTTATGGAAAATCGTTCATAATGAAATTTAATAAAGAAATTTGTTTGTTTTCTCGATATTATTTAATCAAATAATATACATAAATTTCAAGATTTTTTATAGATTTTTTTTGTAATTTTAGATACTCTTGTAAAATTACCTAAAAAATTTCTCTAAGGTATAATCATTAATTTCGCAAATGAATCGCTGTTTTGAAATTTGTTGATTTATTGTTTTGCTTATTTTTATTTACTACTAGCTCTTACCCGCGACTTCGTACGCGTGGAAATTTTGATGTGTATATGTGAGAAGTGACAGTCTAATCACAATGTAAAATATTATCAAAACCGTATGCATGCATACATTTTCAACGTCAATTGGAGCAACGCAAAGACGTGAATTTTAAGCGTCAGCTGGGGTGACTCAATGCAGATTAAAAAATTTTTGTTTTATTTTCAGTCAAAAGCACTTCTGAAGGAATCAAATGATCTATTAATTAACAATGTTTAATTTAAAATTAATCATACACTACAAAAATAAACGGAATCGTTTGAAATAACCGATACGTCTAACATCATTAGCGGGGGGGGGGATGTTATGTTATTAAAACCATAAAGGTAGTTTTCCATTTGTCGGGCGCAAACGAACAAACGCCAAAGAAATTTGAGAAAATTTGGCGGAATTCTAAATTATTTCCTAAGGGAAACATACCACTTTAAGCACATATAAAAAATATATAGCTAACACAAATACAGTTTAATTACAGAAACACAGAGTGAAACAGTTTTAATATATAGTCATTTTCGCCAAAAAAATAGTTTGCCACCACATTTTAGCGAAACGGCATTTCCAATCACAAGGTTTCGATGCCCGTTGCAGCAAATTAACGGAAAATAGAAAAAAATATCAATAAATGCAGTAATATGGAATGCACTAAAACTTTTATCGAAAATGATGAAATTAGGCAAAAGAACTTAGTACTGCAAGAAAAAAAATCGAGAGAAATGAATAGGAAATAACGAATTATATTAACACAAGAACAGCATAAGAAAAAAATTTAGTAAACATTCCTTAGAATAGTAAGATAATATTAAAAGAACACCGGAAATAGAAAAATAAAAACAAACGATTCAAAAAGCTCAGGCAGATGTTTTCATATTTTTTATTTTTATTTTTGCGCGGAAAAGTTAGTTTTCAATTAATAAAAAATTAACCACGCATTTAATCGGAATAAAAATTAGCCTATGTTCTTCTGTAGACTATAATCTGTCTGTGCGAAATTTCATCCAATTTCCTTCAGCCGTTCTGGCGTGATTGAACCCCATCATCCATCCATCCATCCAAACTTTCGCATTTATAATAGTTATAAGATTTTTTTGTTTTATTTTTGAATTTTTTTGTTTATTTACTTTTTTGAGGTTAATTTAATTATTTATAAAACTGAATGTACCATCTTTTTTTGCAAATGGCTGTGGTATTAAAGTTTTTTTATTTATAAAATTATTTCTAATTTATTTAAATAAAAAAATTCAATGGATTTTTAAATTCTTTTAATTTTTATTATTAAATATTTATAATTTAAATTTAAATATTATTAGAAAATGATAATTTTAGATAATGTTAATTAAACCATTTTTTTTCTGGTTATTGAAGAATATATCTTTTTCTCCAAATTATTCCTAACATTATATGTATATTATTAAAAATTATTTATGTGCTTAAGTTAAAATTGTCACATCACATTACTTGATTTTAAAATTAGGTTTTACTAAGCCATACCAAAACAATCCTTATCAGAAGAATTCTTGCAGCAACCAAAAATATTGCTTTAAAATTAAGAAATCCAGACCACTAAAAAATACATACACTTTATTTTTGAGAAACAGGTGTAAAAAAATTTGGGATGTAACAAAAATGACGTTATCTGTATTGTTATTAAAATGATAGACGTTTTCTTTCATTTATTCTAGCTATTTACGAATTTTTATATTGTAGACTTGACGGTTTTTCAAACTCGGCTTTAAAAAAAATGTTTCTTTTAAAAAGTAAATTCGTCATCTTTAAAGCCCATTTTTAAATTAGGAAAATCGGTTTAAAGAATTCAGATTATTTTGAATATTATTGAATGATATTGGTTCCTCTTATAAGTAGAATTAAGCTGAATTTCTTAAATATTTAGAACTTCATTAAGTCTTTCCGATTCGTCTAGCAGCTGACGGCTTAGAACGGTGGGATGCCAATTTATTAACACATGAAGATGTATTCGATTTTTTGTTAAATGAGATAAAAACTTAATATTGAAATAAGTTTGAAATTATTATTTATTTTAAAAGAATGAATTCAAGAAATAATTCAAGTAAAATTAGCAACTGTTTTGCTGTATTTGAAAAATTCGTAAAACATTTCTAGTTCAGCGGATAAATCTAGTGTAATTTCTTTGACTTCTAAAACCGAAATTATTAAGTTATCTGGATGGATATTGGCTATAATATTTCCAAATTCTTACGTAGGAACCGATTCTGATGAAGAACAAACCGAAGAAACAACTCACCAGAATAATGCTTTTTTTAAAAGCCACGGAAAAATCAATTCATAAGTTTTTTGAAGACCCCGAAGAAAAATTTACAAATCCAGAGGCATTGAAAGATGAATTTTTCATTATTTGGGGTAACGAATAAAAGAACAAAAAAAACTTATATTTGTTATCTCATGCCATGACAGCTATAAAACCAAGCTCACTAGCTAGTCAACGAGTATTTTCAATTTGAGGCAATATTGCGTCCAAAATAAGAACTAGACACCATTCGGTGGGATATTTTACGCATGGACTCGGCCCTCTGGTGCAACTGAACCGATCATTGACTGGAAATGGTTATGTTCAGCTGCTTGCAGATCACTTGCAGCCATTCATGGACTTCACGTACCCACACAAAGATGGGATTTTTATGGATGACAATGCGCCATGTCACCGGGCCAGAACTGTTCGTGATTGGTTTGAAGAACATTCCGGACAATTCCAGCGCATGATCTGGCCACCTAGATCGCCCGATATGAATTCCATCGAGCATTTATGGGACATCATCGAAAGGTCCATTCGTGCCCAAACTCCTGCACCATCCACACTTTCACAATTATGGACGACTATACAGACAGCATGGCTCAATATTCCTGCAGAGGACTTCCAACGACTTGTGGACTCCATGACACGTCGAGTTGTTGCACTTCGCCGGACAAAAGGAGGACCGGCACGATATTAACAGTCATCCCATGACTATTGTCACTTCAGTGTATATAGAATCTATCTAGAAGAGAGTTTTGGGGGCGATAGAAAATATACCTAGTGTATTGATTTTTTTCACCCTCTGTCTTGTATGGTTTTAAAAAATAACACAACATGACGCTTCTGAAGACTGCTACCTGGACACTGTTCTCTCTTGCCTCTACCCTGTTACTGTGCCTCATTAAATTTCGTTTGCATTTTGATTCAGCTATCTTTACCCTGAATATAATTTATTTTTTATTTTTCAGGCCTTGCAGCAGCCTTTTTTTACATTGCTGTGATCGCCAAAGAACAAGTGGGACTCACTTCGTCATCCCTGGGGGCAGTACTTACAGTGCAAATGTTCCTGTTCGTTTTTACTAAGCCTCTCATTGGATACATAACCGACTATTTCAACAGCTTGAAGATGACCATATGTATCTTAATTATTATTGATATCGCATGCTTTTTTTCATTGTTTGCAATCCCAAAAATTGATAGAGGAGATTTTACAAATTCATCAACGGTGTTCGAAGAGAAGGCATATAATGCGACGAACTTATGTGATCAGTGTCAGTATTTCCCACAGTTTGCACAGAATATCTCTGAATTTCCTCAGATGGATTACTCAACTTTAAATATGACGGACAATCAATCTTATTGTCAATCATTTATACTTTGCTACCTGAAGAATGAAACCTCAAATACATTTTTTACAGTTGGTAATTCTGAAGGCACTGTGCCCTTCCATAATAAAGTTTATAATGATAAGCAAAACTGTGTATTATTTTGTAAACAAAATGATTCATTTAATGTCAGCTTAAATATAGTATGCCAAAATTTCACAGAAATATATTATTTACAGAATGTCCAGCCTAATAAAACAGATCAAACGCTGAAAAATGTGTCTTTCATCAGATGTAGTCAAATGTTACAGAAACTTCAAAAGACCCTTGTTATGCACAGAATTGCTACAGATTCTACGACGAAGAACATCAATGATTTTTACACTTACCAATTTTGGATGTTTGCTATTCTTTTCACAATTTCAAACATTTGTGAAAATGCCAATTTCACTTTAATAGACACAGCTTGTTGTGAAAAAATTGAAAAGTCCAAAGCTGATTTCGGCAAGCTACGCTTATGGGGGAACGTTGGATGGGGTCTGTTCTCTCCGATTGGTGGTCTATTAAATGATTATACGGGGGGATTTTTTGCATCGACGGTATTGATGGCAACACTTCTTCTGTCGCTTGTGTATAACATTATTCAGCTAGATCTTGCAAAGCCTAAGTATTCCAGTAACATCGGTCGCGATGTTGGATGCGTCTTCAGATCAAAAGAGTTCTTATCTGTTGAACTCATAAACATCATGAATGGCATAGGAAGTGGTGTTGTTTTGTTTTATTTATCATGGTTCTTAACCGGTTTAGGTGGTAGCAAGCTTCAGTATGGACTGTGCGTGGCGGTCCAGAGCTTTGGGGGTGTGATTCCTTTTATGTTTTTTTCTGGTTGGATCATTCGAAAAATTGGTCACTACCGAATCCTAAGTTTTACGTTGTTGATCAGTGGACTCCGCTTTCTTTTCTACAGTGAACTTTATGAACCTTGGTGGATACTTCCTATTGAACTTAGTCATGGAATTACATACGGACTTTATTACGCAACCTTAGCTACTTATGGAAAATTAAAAGCCAAGCCTGGTACAGAAGCAACTACTCAGTCCATCCTGTTCACCACACACGAAGGATTAGGTAAGGAAAACTGTTTTATTTTTATTCCAATAACGCTAATATTTTCCCCTGATTTTATTCTTATTTCTCCAAAAATTAAAAATATAACGAAGTAATGAATTTTGTTTTTCATCATTTTAAATTCAAATTTGATATTTTCTTAATTTATTGCAAACATGTCCCAATTAAGACCGAATTGTGTTTTCAATGCAATCATTTATTTCAAAAAATATTTTTAATATTAAACCATTTATTAGTGCGGGTTCATTATTATTGATATTAAAGAAAGCTGACGCTAATTTGATGTATTATACTATATATTAAATACTGCGCGTGTATATAAAAATCACCGAATGAATATCTCACTAGTAGAAAGTTAATATTTAATATTATTACAAAAAATTACCGTGCCAAATATTACCATACATCAACCCAAATGTGACTGACTGCATTGCCATTATTTACTAAAAGAGTTTTGTCAATTATATTAAAAAGTCTCATGTGCCTCATATCAAGAACTCTCTCAAGGGGATTGTAAACATGTGAAGGACTAATCTTTGCCAACCTCCGCAGAAGGATCGTATTACCTTTGACCGCCAGATGGCGCGGTAGCCGAGTGGAACAGTAAAAAAGATTAGCAACGAAGAAGAGAGTCTGTTCGAGTCGCCAGGATGATGCGTTGACTGTTTAGCTATGAACTTTATTTTCTACTATTAATTGTTGGGTAGTGTATTTGTTTTGTGCGGTGTTATGCTGACCTGTGTTGTGACATCTTAAAGAAAAATTAAAAGATGTCCAAAACTTGTGGTTCATCCTTCCAACTTTGTACAGGATACGCCACATCATCAATGAAGGACCTACAAACTTACATCCTTTATATGATGCTAAGCGATCTGGTAACCTATCAAGTTATACGACATCTTCTCGTTTCCATATTCATGATAGTCGATAATTTTTAAATGGGAAAATGAGATGTCCTGGATAACATTTCATTTATCAGGATCATCACGATTTGTTTTCAAGCAGGATTTATTTGATTATTTATTTCCCATATGAACAATTAGTGCCTGTGTTTTCTGGACTAGATTAAAACAGCACATATATTTGTATTGTTCGATGATCATCATAACTCGATAATTATACCAGAATTTGTAAGTTTATTTGAAAGGGTTAAAAGACTTTTGGTGTTTCTATTTTTAAAGCTTTTTAATAATATTATGTGAAAAATTAAATAAAACTACATTATTT
The DNA here is from genome assembly GCA_026289955.1 of Argiope argentata. Lineage (NCBI taxonomy): Eukaryota > Metazoa > Arthropoda > Arachnida > Araneae > Araneidae > Argiope > Argiope argentata. Next base: position 5,662,994 of record JAOUZG010010699.1, read on the forward strand.
TAATAAATATCTATCTTCATTAATCAATTTAAGAAAGCTTGTCAAAAATAGTGTCAACACACCTAAAAATTTAAAAAGGGATTTTTCAATTTTAAATTTTTATAGTTGACAACTACATATTCAGATATTTTCTAAATAAAAAGAGAAAACTCCTATGCGTTCCAAGCCCATTCTGCGTTATTAAGATGTTCCTCATGAAAATTAACTAGCTTATTACGGAAATGCATTGATACAAATTATTCAAAATCAAAGCTTTATCTATTTTTTTCTGTGCTTTATATCTTATAACTTTTAAGAAAGGAGAAGTATAATATTTAGCATCTAATAAAATGAATCAGGCATATTGGATACATATCAAATTACAAAATTTTCAAATTGTGTTGTCCGGAAATGCAAACAAATTTCCGTCAATTTGTTTGCTTGGGTTACTTTTTTGCAAAAAAGTAAGCAAGTGAAACCCATGTTTGACATCTTATATCTGATTGATTTGCTTCAAATACACATTTGTGAACTTAAAATCATTACATTAATTTCATATTTTTTGAATATGTTGAAGGAATGTGCCTTATATAAATGTGATAAAGATCTATTAAATATTTTATTTCGCAGTTTAAACGAAGAATACAATTTTTCTCAATTCTCCAAGTTTTATCAAAGAAATTTTAATTTTTCGCAATCACTGGTAAATGATTTTTTTTTCATATCTGATAAAAATATAAGACCACATATTTTTACTAGATCTGAAAAATTAATCAGAAAAATTAATCATTAACTACAAAATATTTTTTTTTCCAATTTCGCAAAACTTGGAAAATTGAAATGTTTTTGTCGTTTTTATTAGCGGCACTTGCCATAAACAAGCTTCGCCAAGGCATCAGCGAGTTTTAAGCCTAAATAAGCGTCTCTTGTTTTGAAGTAGCGCCAACTAGGGCCAGGAGTACGACTTAGCTACTCACTCATTACAGTTGCTTGCACAGGCCCCCTTTTAGAGAGTGGCACATACACACACCTTACAGATAGAACACAGGAAAACAACCATGCCCGAACCGGGACTCGAACCCGGGACGCCCATCTATCGGGGAAGACGCGCTACCCCTAAGCCAGGATCCCGACGGAAATTGAAACAGGTGGGGTTACGTTCAGTAATGATTTATTAATCCTTCTTTGAAGCTTTTGAGGGGCTTTTTGATTCTAAAGATTCGATACATTCATTATGCTTCCAATAATTTTTTTTGGTATTATTGCTGAGCTTATATCAACATAATAACAATTTAATAAGTGGGACTTTGTCTATCAGAATAGTAATTGACCAATAGTTTATACTTCAGGATTCACATGCCAGTTTTCAATTACTTGGAACAATGTCATAAAATCGCAACTCATCTGTTTCATAGTTTTTGCAAATAGTTATAGAAGCACTCATATTCACTGAAAAAAGCTATCCATATCAAAGATATGCTTCCACTATATATAACGGTACTTACGTATTATACCGTCCAACTTTATCACCAAATTCGAAGTCATCGCCAATGAGTTGCTAACCCGCCAATTATAGCAATCCCGCAATGATGTAATCCGTTTATCTTTATCGCCAAATTTAAATCCGTCGCTAAAAAGTTACCAAACCGTTGGCGATCGTTGGCGAAAACGGTCTAATATGAAAGTACCTGTATAACTCAATTAAAACGGTGAATTGATGATTCAGGCTGACAGCAATTTACTACAAACGTGATGATGACTGTTTTAAGTTATGCGTATTATCGTCAGAATAGAATAGACGTCGAATGAAATTTTTATTTAAATCTTATTTTTAAGGAGATGTTGAATAAGATTTTGATTCCTATTCAAATTTTTAAAATGTTTTATCCATTATTTAAGATACTTTTTATCAAAGTATAACGAAATAGATAAATAAATTTGCAGCTCTTTTTAATATTCCACAATATCCTTAATACACTGTAAATAAAATATAAATTAAAACCATTTGGGAAAAGAAATAAAGAAAAATTTAGTAAAGAACGCCGGAGACAGAAATTTATATGAAAAATACATAATATTAATTAAAAGCCATTTGAATATTTGCTTTAAAAATTCTGATAATTCAAATTATGAGAATCCCTCTTCTGTGTAAATTTCAAAACAAATAAAATTCTAATCTTTAAGATAACTCGAATTTCTTGTTTTTCTTAATTTTCCATTATTGAGTTTTTTACGCTAAGTATTTGTGGCTGACATTCATAAGATGATTATTATGCATTATGGCGCGATTATTTTAATGAACAAGAAAGATGGATTTTAGTTTTATATTTGTATTCTGTCCTGTGATGATTCATTGTATCTAAACCCTTCATTTGGATAAGATTATCATTATTTCGATAAAGAAGTCGTTCCAAAGTTATTAATTGCAACAAAAATAGATGCACCTTCGATAGCTATTATGAAAGTAATAAAAGCAAACGCGGGCATTTTGTCATTGATGTTTATTAATTCATTAACATGTATTTATTAATCTGAAATTAATGAATGCATAATTTATTCTGCATTTAGGATTATTAACACTTTGCTGACCGGGGACGAGTTAACTCGTCTTTTCATGTCCAAACGTTGTCGACCGGTGACGAGTTAACTCGTCATTGCACTTGCATTATCTGTTTCAATTTATAACACCGAGGACGATACAGAACATTGCAAAAACTTGGCGTATCGTGTTTAGTCTTGTCCGCTCTATAACAGAAAAATTACTTTTCTTAGTATTTACATTTTTATTAGAATTTCAGTAAAATTCCAAAAATTTCAACCATGACGGAACGTATCGGCGAAAAACTTTTTAATGTTCCAATTCAACAAAATTCATTGGAGTTTTTTTTAGAACGTTTTACTTTCATATTCAATTACAAAAAAGTAGCCGGTGACATGACATAGTTCCTGTGTAAAATTGCCGGTCACCAAAGTGTTAAACTAAGCTTATTACTTGAAATTGACGAAAAATTAAGCTCATTAATTGACGCCCTTATTACTTGAAATTTCACGAACAAAATGTTTATAGTTATGAGGGCGCATTGATTTATCTTCGTATTCGAAAAATCGACCTCCCAAGGAGTTTTTTTTGGTGGTGACCGAAAATGATGTTTATAGATCAAGGTCATTAACAACTGATAAGTAGAATCTCATTGAAAGTGTGTGCCCTAAATATCAATCGATAAGCGAGGTTCATGACTCAATCAATAGGGTTTATCTTTACTAATAACAAAGGAGAATGTGGGTGGGTGTGAAATGTGGCCTCTACAGAAAAGACAGATGGATGTTGAAATACAAAATTTTAACAGGAATATATTTTCGAGGGTTAGATTGTGCATATCAGAGGAATTTTTTAAAATTCTAATTATTTAAAAATTAAATAATATTATTGAACTAAATAAATCTTTAAAACTTCCTAAATTTTTTTTTAAAAAATCACTTTTAATGATACCAATTTAAAAACTTAAAAAAAATTGGTTAAACTTTTTAAAAGGGCCCTTTGCCAACGCCCTGGCACAGAGATAACGCGTATCGTGTTCTGGGCGTCCGGGGTTCGAGTCCGGTCAGGGCATGGTTCTGCTTCTGTGTGCTATCTATGAGGTGTGCGAATGTCCCCCCCCCTTGAAAAAAAGGACTGTGCAAGTTAATGTGATGAGGGTGTAGCTAAATCGTACTCTTTGGCCCTAGTTGGCGCTACTTCAAAAACAAGAGACGCCCGTTCGGCTTAAAATCGTTGACGGCCATCAGCGCACTTGTCCAAGGCAAGTGCCATTAGTAACAACAACAACATAAATATACTTTAAATTATTTTTAACAATGAATTTCGTGATGTCATCGAAAACAAAATCATTTACATGAAGTTCTCACAGCGTGATATTCTTCCATTATTTAAAGCTTAAAAAAAAAAGAATTCTTCTCATGATCTGCTTAGTTAATACAATGAATCGAAAAACGAAATTACATAATTGGAAAAAGCGTGGTCTGAAGTAAGTTAACAAGTGCTTAAGTTGTTAAGGGCACTATGATATGGGATTAGACACCATAAAGAAAATCTATATTTAATACAAATAGAGCAAGTGTACGGTTATTGAATACTACGGTTTTAATATTTGCCATAATTAGATGTTTAAAAATACCAAGTTAAGTAAATTCCAGTTCAGAATTAGAAATTTAAAGGAAATTAAGCATAGCCTATATTTCTACTGACGGTCGGTCGTCAAAGGCAGCTAATCTGTAGGATTAAAAGCAATAGCCTTTTTACTTTTCCCGGCAACGAATTCGGTTTTAAGTTTGCATCAACTGAATTATGAAACTTCAATATATGTTATTCTTTATTCAGTTAATATTTATTCACAGTTTTGGGATGCATGTATGATGATGATGCCGTGTCCGCTTTTTACCACAGAAAGAAGGGTGTAGTAGCTTCTGAGGGTATTGATCTCTGAGCACCCGAGGGCAGAAGTTTGACTTTTAGCTCATATGAGGATGAAACACACACCCACACGCTTGCGCTGCCCCTTTTTACTGGGGGACACAGTTCCACATCTCACATATAGCACACAGAAAAAGAACCATGCCCGAACCGGGATTTACAGAACACGAGGAAGACGCGCTACCTCGGTGTCAGAAAGCCGGATGGATGCGTGTACATGCAATTTAAGCAACAAAGTTATGAATAAATAAAAATGTATCAATTCCTTTCTTTAATCAATTATATAAAACCTCTGTTATTCAGAGTCATTGTCAAAAATTTGGCTTTGAATATCATTAACGATATTAAATATTGAAATGAGGTACTTTTCCGTTAGCCGGGCGCAAGCGAAAAATCGCCAAATAATGTAGAATTACGCCACATTTCTTACAGCTATTTTAAAGTGAAAAATCGCCAATTAATGTAGAATTACGCCACATTTCTTTGACGATTTTTCGCCTGCGCCCGGCTAACGGAAAAGTACATAAATAAGTTTAAGGGGGGGGAAGATCAGTAGTTTTCTTTCTAATAGTATTGAGTATGTAAAATAATTTTTACATGCTGAAAATAAATTTCTTAATTAATGGCATCAACTAAAATTTAAAACGAAATACCACGTTAAATATATTTATTTTGATTCCTTTCTTTTTATAGGTGCTGGAATCGGCTGCGGATTTGCTGGAATTGGCTTCGATTATTTCGGAGCTCACCAGACATTCTTCTTTCTCAGTGTATATTTTGGATTCGATTTTCTCTTAAGTTTGCTTGTGTATTTTTTATTTGTTCGAAAGCAAAAAAAGTGTATCACGATCAACTCAAAGCTTTAAATGGAATTTAAAAAATACATCCATTTCACTGATTTTTAAACTGTTTGCAAATTCCACGGAAACGATTTATAATATTTCTTATCATGGCCTGGGCCCAAAACAAACTTTGGGGAAAACCTGTTTGCTGAATCATAAATATTATTTTAAAACTCATTTATTTTAGAATAAACTTCTAATTTGATAATTAAAATTTTTGACATTGTCATACATTTAACAAAAAACGCTTTAATTATTTTGAAAAGAAATGAACCATTTATTGAAAATCCCTAACCTTATTTTCCTTGTTGTTTTTTAAAACGCATCCACAATAATATTCGCTTCCGGCGTAATGCATTTTATTTTCAAGTTTGAAAGTTTATATATTTTTTCCTCATTGATAGGATTATAAATGCTCGAAAAAACTTTATTCACCTGCTCTTTTATTATCATGTCAGAGCATTATGTTGTTTCTGGGTTGGGGCTTTTGGCGTCAACAAAAATTCGTATGCGAAAAATAAAAATTTTATTATCTGCACGAGCATCTAAAAAAACCCAACGTTTAATAAAGCGTTGCCATCGCATTTACAAAGGATCTGATTTTAAAAAATGAGTTAATGACTACAGCCAATAAAACCGAGAAAAATGTCATTTTGAGCACGGGATGATATGAAATGAAATAAAGAGGAAATGTGATATTTTTTTTTAACAATCAATGCGAGACAAATGTTTTTTGAATCGTTTGCAATACTAAAGTGACTCATTCAATGAAACCATTAAGATGAATGAAAATATAATTTAACTTGCTCGAGCACTTGGTACTTGGCCGTTCAAGAAATGATGTTCCGACCTGATTACATTTGAAATATGCATAGCAGATTTCATTTTAATCTTTTTTTTTCACCTTATCCACAAATTGGAATACACATGATTTCGTCGCCAACGTTGGCAACCCAGATTATCAAACCGAATAATTCTACTAATAACCCTTCGACTTATTTCCTCATTCATTGTTTTCGATTTGTATATTTACAACACGAATTTTAAGAAAACTAAAAAAGTATTTAATAAACAATTAATCAAGAAATAATCCAATGAGATTTTCAAGAACATCCATATATTTATTTTGTATTGCCAAATCACATAAATGAACGTTAAGAAGTGATTTCGTATTTCAAACAAACAATTTTAGACAGAGACCTTTGAAATCACTTTGCTTTTAGAATTCGCCATTTGAAATTCACTGTTTTGCAAAATAATAATACTTCTTCAAAGAATGGATTGAAGGTTAGTGAAACATATTATTATTCACTAATTAAGTAAGAGAGTGTCAGTAATACCAGTATCGTGGTATTCCTTTTCTTTTTTTTAGCTTAAAACTTATTGCCATCAAAAATACTGTTCGATTCAGAATGTAAGACGATCATTTTTCGATTCTCTGTCTCACTGAGCAGTGAGAAATGGAAGGAGGATCGTATTTTCTGTATTCTTCATCATTCTTTGACCTTGAGTTTCGTTCTATTAGATACTTATTAGCTCATTTTTTTATTGTGTGTGTGTGTATTCAAGTATTCTGATTGTATTATTTTACCTTAATTATGTCTATAAATAATCCGAATTCACCTTATTGTTAAATGTAAACATCACCTCCTTTCATCTTTATTGTGGCGAATTACGGCGACCAGGCACTTTTAAAATGTCCTTTTGCAATTTTCACCTTAGCAATTTGAAATTTTACAGGCATTAAGAGTAACACTATAAGAGATGACAGACAAAATTTTAAAGCATCATATTAATTCATTTATGAGTTAGGGGTTAATTTAATATTTAATAGCAATAAATAACGCCAATGAAAAATGTTCTATGCGATTAAAATTTGCTCGAAAGCAGCCCAGTTTTTATTATTACTTTCTACAACCCTTTTGAAATAAAAGTTGGGATTAGTCTTGAAGTTTGAGTACGAAATATCAAAATTAACCAATATAATAACTCAAAACTACTTACACTTTTTTTTAAAAAAAATCAGTAGTTTTGAGTTATTATATCGATATTTTAATTTTGATATTTCGTACTCAAACTTCAAGACTAATCCCAACTTTTGTTTCAAAGGCGTTAGATTAAGTAATTATAAAAATGGGAGAGCTTTCAAACAAATTCGGAGCACCTGGAACCTTTTTCATTGACGTTATTTATCGCTATAAAATATTATATTAACCCCCTAACTAGTAATTAACTTAATATAATGCTTTAAAATTTTGTGTGTCATTTCCTATAGTATTATTCTTAATGTCTGTAAATTTTTAAATTGCTAAGGTGAAAATTACAAAAATTCAAATTAAAGGTCTCTGGTCATATTAAATCCACCCTAACGGATGCGCAAAAGAACAGAGGGTTTTAGAATCCGTTGTAAAATAGTATGTGATATTTTTTAACCTAAAAAAATTCGGACCTAGGAATTTCAGATATCGCAGGTACCGTACAAATTCACAGTTAGAGTAAGGCGATCTTGTATACTGGATCACAATTCACAACTGCAGAAGGTTTGCTACTTTCTGCAGAAAATGAAATTTGGATGAACTTTTAACTAATTAATAACTAACCCTGATTTTTCAATGCTTACTTTCGCAGTCATCTTGCTTTGGCAATTGAGCAACAAGGCAACAACATTTTCTTTCAGATGCTTCAAATAATCTGATTGAAAATTTTATAATAATAGTATACTTGATTATTGGAATATTGGATAAAAAGAAGTTAAAGAAGTATGCCCAATAGTATATATTTTTTCCCCATCTTGCATTCAACTTTTTAAAAAATGACTTCTATTCTATAAAACAAATAAAAAAATCTATAAATAGTTTTTATTCTATAAAAAAGAAACTATTTAATAATATTCTTTAAAATCTAAATTCCATAAAACACAAGAAAAGATTCTGCGTCAATTTATTTAACAGTTTACTTTATTAATGAAAAGTTAAATTTGCAAACGAAGGAAAAATACTTTCATCATTAGTTGTATCATTGAACCAGTAATTTTTTTTATTTGCAAACGATTATAAAAAAACTTTGCATTTATTGTTTAAAAAATATCACATTTCCTGTTTATTTCATTTCATATAATCGCGTGCTCAAAAGGACATTTCTCCAGGTTTTATTTGCTGCAGTCATTAACTTTTTTAAAAAATCAGAGTTTTTGTAAATGTGATGGCAACGCATTTTTAAAAGCCAATTTTTTGAGATGCACGTGCAGATAAGATCTTATTTTTTATACGAAATAAATTGTTGAAAAATACGATTAAATTAAATGCTTAAAAATTCATTAAAATATAATTTTAATTTATGCTTCAAAATATCAATATCATTGAAAAAGATTTTGCGCTTTAACCTGATGCAAAAATCAATTTTGTGCTGTGATATTTACGGAAATTATAGCGAAAAAAACGTCAAAATTTCGCTTATTTTTAATTAAAAATTTAAAAAAAGGGCTCCGTGGTGCCCATTCCCGGCCTCCAAGGTATACACGCACCAAATTTGGTAGCTGTAGGTCGAACGATCTGGCCTGTAGAGCGCCAACAGACACACACATTGAGCTTAATTATAAATAACGATAAAGATTATGTAGAGTAGAACTTTTTTCTACAAGGATAATTTTGGCTAAAAATATGAGGATTTCAAACTATGTTATTTATTTGCATCCAAATTGCCATTCGCAAAGTTTTAAAAAATGTATTATTCTTTGACATTATGTATAACTTATAAGAAAAGAATGTTCGTCTGTTTAAAAAGATGTTTTGGTACTGCCGATATTCTCATTTTAATGAAACTTGCAGACGATAATAGAACTTTTAAGTACTGCAATATTCCATGATTTTCTTCTATTTCTCATTATTATATATCTTAAAAGTCTTGTTTTCACGCACATTTATATTTCGTGTGTTAATATAAATGTATTTTTACTTTCATGCATATGTTGTTTAAAGAACTCAATCAACAAAAATTAATATGATGCTTGATAACTAACTGTGACGTTGTATAGCAAATAATTCAATTTTATTTTACAAGTATTGAATAGTATGGAATATTTTTGTGAAGCTTCCAAGAAAATTTTAAAAAATGCCTCAGAGTATTAATTTGAAATGATAGTAAATAAATCATAACAGAATGAAGACACTAATGATCACGTGTGATTATTGTGAAAAAGATAATTATATGTAAATTTGTAATATGTAAATACATGTGTAAAAAATCTAAGGAATAAATATTATTATTCCTCCTTTAGTTTTTTCAGCTGTCAATAGAGATTAAAATTATGACGATGTTGATTGTTGATCATAAATATTTTTAAAAAATTATAATCTTATATTATTAACATGTAGCTAAATTATTCCTTTGCCGATAACTTGTATTGCCAAAGAACAAAACCCAAAATTCAATTATGACGATACTAAAAGTATTATTTTTCTGTATATAGTAGTATTGTAATAGTAGTATTGTGTAGTTTGTTTTGTAATAGTAGTATTTGAAATGGTATAGCATTTATCAAAATATTTTTATAGCGTTTTTATTCATTTTATAATCGATCATTCGTTCACTTGTTGATGTTCTAGAAAAGGAAATTTTGTTTTAACTGGATTTTATCTGACAACAGAATTCTTTTAATATTTCAAAAGTTAATTATCAGTTAATACATTAATTTAAGTAAATTTTGAATTCACATAGCACCATCTGATAGAAAATTATAAAGAGAAAAAACCAATCGATTATTGATTACAAAATTAATAAAAATTATTTTAAAAGTTTATATTTATAAATGAAAGAAAAACATAGTTATTAATAATGAAAAAAAATTTAATTTGTTTTTAATAGTTTGCATTTCAAAAAAATTCAAAAAGTTTTGTAAATCAAAAACCTAAAGGTTAAAACAAAAATCATAACATTGTAAAAATTTGGAATTAATAACACAGGGATATTAAGCCCCAATGTATGCCACTAGAAAGAAAATTCCTAAATATTGTTACGTTTTTAGCGTAGTGGGTTCGGATTGAGTGGACTTTACTTGAGGACAGCACAAACAAATTTATTTACAGCTATTTACAGGATGACTTGATAAAGTAAAACTTCAGATAAAAACAATCCAGCAGTCAACAGTCACTTACAGCGTAAATGCGGGCCTTACGCACAATAAACACAGACTGCAAAACAGATGTCGCATAATACAGCAAACAGTAAGTAACAGCGAGCTCAATAATACAACGTTAACAGCAAACGTGAAAACACAGCTCATTAATAACAAGTAATCCGCTAGTCCAGCGAGACGCTTCTCTTCCGAGAGGAAACTTACTTACTGCCGGAACTACGATTACCCGTCCCTTATATAGCCAACCGGGCGCGCCCAAAAGTACGCGAAGCAACGCGGCGCTTCTCGTACGATTCAGCGGCCATCAGCACGACCTTCGTAATACAAGGCCTCACAACTTGTTTGTGACGTCACACGATGTGGATGATTGACTGCCCTGAGCAGAATCCCCTCTTCCTCGATATTTATGTAGATTTTAAATTCATTAATAATTACTTAAATTAATTACTTTTATTTCATAAAATAGCTCATTCTTCCCAATGGTAAGACATTTTTCTTGTATAAAATTCAAGATGATTTATTTTCCCCCAGCGTCAAAAAAGCAACAGAATGGTAGAAAATCTTAAGATCCTCTATAGCTTATTGACCATTTAATAGCATTCAAATTTTCTAAGATTTGAATCAAAATGCATATTGGATATATGCATTCTGGTATTATTATTTGTTTTCTTCTTGTTTTAATAGACAATTTTTTATTTTATTAAAAATCATTTTATCTTTTTGTTAAAAAGTTTTTTAAAAGCTTAAAATTAATCATTAAAACTTTTAGATTTTTTTTTAGTTTAGTGGTAGGTAATACATGCATTTCATATAAGGTAAAATAATTGTTTACTTCTCAAATTACTTAATTGATTCCAAATGTAATTTTAATATAAAATTTAAATTTTACACCAATTCAAAAATAAATTACTTTAACAGATTTGTTTTTTCACATTAAAAACTGCTTTCATTTTATATATTAGCAATTCATAACAATTTAATAAACCAAACTTTATTATATCTGAATTTACCAAAAAAATAAAATAAAACACAAATGAAAAAAATCACACACTATTAGAATCATAATATTTTATTTTCAGAAAGCCAATAACTAAATACATTTGTTTTCAAAACTTTATTACAAATTTCATACAGACAAATGAAAGTAATGAAATAAAGTTAAAATACAAAATTACTAATAAAGTTAATTACAATATTTAAAAAATTATGATAAAAGTTGATTAACAATTTAAAACAATATTACTTGTTATGCTTGAAAGTTAATATGCAATAGTTCATTAAATAATACTTAAAACCAACTGAACATTTTGCCTTTCCATATTTGATGGAGCAAGTGCTTCAAAACTTAATTTAAAACCATATTTAACAAAGCTATCAGATTCTAAGTTATATTAATCTCTTATAGTTAAAAATTGAGTTGTTTTAAAGTTGGCTATATCTTTTACTTCATGAACTAAATCAAAATTAGGATAGGAGAAATATTTGCCATCATTTGTTTTTATTTAACCAGTTGTTTCTCATACACTTGAATAAATGAACAGGGTTTACAACAAAGAAGAGTAGTCTTAATTTATTAACTGGGTGAGGATAACAATAAGATAATTCTGGTGGATCAATAAAAAATCCAACAGCGTTCCTATTAACAATTATTGTCTGTAATAATACCAAATCCAGCAATGGTAAATTGTCTGGTAAATTCAATCCAACAATTGCTTTTTTAATAAATTCATGCAAAATTTTCCCCGATATAGAATGCACTGGCAGAACATGTACATCTTTATACTGGGATGCAATACTTTTGATCATCAAAACTTGGGCACTAGAAGCAGAAGTTTCAGAATCATATGACATACCAGTTACACAATTGCCTTTATATTCAAAATATTCCTTTATGTGCACTTTATCTAATAAAGTCACAATTTTGTCTTTCTCCTGCAAATATTTAATTTTCTGTTTTATGTACATCAAAAAATCTGAGTCTAGTTGTTCGAATTGTGGGCTAATACTATATTTTGAACGCAGATGATTTATAGTATTTGGATAAGGCAGTAACAAATAACCACTTTGTCAAATGAATTTGTATGCACAAGGTGCTGTAGTATAAAGTAAAGATGAAAATATAATGTCAGATGAATACCTGCGTGTATATTTATTATTTCCTCGAAAAGAAACTTGCTCCATCAGAAAATTAATTACTTGTGAGTTAACGTCAGAATTTTCAGAGGGAGTCTTTAACAAGTCACAAATTAACTGGACTGGGTCTTTTACTTCAACATTCCTTTTTAAATCATATATAAAATTTTCTAAATGATCTAGAATTTCTACAATTGTACCCAATTTGCTCATAACAAGAGGAAAAGAAAAATTGCTTAGATTTCTAACCATATGATGTACAACATATGCTTGAGCTTCTAATTCAGAAGAAATCAATAAAGAACGACTTACCTTAGGAGCTTCAAAAGTGTCTAGATAAATAAAAATAATTTCTTTTTACACTACACTCCATGTATTTAATTTAAAATCTTTACATTTTAAAATTAAGTCAGAAAATTTTTCTATTTCATCCTTTTTTATCATATCCTGGAGACCGTTATTTAAAGCAGTCTTTAAATTGTCCATATCTTTGTGTGTTGCTTTATCCATTGGAGTTTCTCTTCTTGCTTTTGATTCAGAGGAAAAGTAAGTGGGTAAATTAGGGAAAATTGTAGACACAACACCAGATGCAAGCCTAGAAAAAAAAAATTAAATTCTTGAGATAAAATCACAAACAGAATAGATGTTTTTTAGACTTAAAATGAAAGTTAACATATGTTGGACAGTATTAAATAAAATCATGTTGAGTATTCTCTAATAAAACTAAATCAAAAAATATTCATTCATCCAAGAAACAGTTCAACATTATGTTGGAATATATAAAACTATTATTTCTCAAGTAATCCAATATTCCACATGAATTAATCATTCGATTTTATAAGGTGTGAAAAAAGGATTTTAAAACAGTAACTTATTATTCTTTTAAAAGCTTCAGATATTTTGTGCAAGTTGCATTCATTTGTAATTGAAGATTATGTATAAGTAATGATTTAAAAAAATAACAATATATATTAACTGTTTTATATATAATCTGATGACTTATAGAACAAATAAAAACTACATTTTTTTAAGCCTGTATAAAATTCACTTCATACAGCTACTTCTAACTTTACATAATATTCTAGAACAAAATATAAATTTATTCTTCTACAGTATATAGTCATGATATAGATATATATTATTAAAAATTGTTTTATTATTAATTAAATTATTTTAAATTTATGAGTGCAATAATAACATTAAATTACTTAAGTACTTTGTAAGATTGCAGTAATAATTATTAAAAATCTCTAATAAATTTACCTTTTGTACACCAGTGGTACTTGAATAAGTTCTCTTGTACTTTCATTAAATGCTTTTCTAACAGTCAAAAACTGATTTTCTTGAAAATGTTTAGCACACACCTACAAATACAAAACAACAAAATTAGGCCTATATCATACAATATTATAAATATATGTATAGCAGAAAAAACACAAAAACAAAACATTTTACTTATTAATAACAAAATGAAAGAAGACTACGAGAGGTAGCAATAAAGCAAAGAAAATTTTTATTTAACTCAAGCAAACAATATCAACGTAATTGGAAGTATAAGCAACTAAATGTAGAGCAAACAAAAATGACAGAAGATAAATGGAAATAGAAAATAATTTTAAATGTTTCGCTGTTCAAAACAATTAATTAACTAAAAATTGTACCAAAAAAATCAACTTACCTTACTATATTTAGCTGGAACGAAATTGTCCCGCTCTATTGCAGAGATCCTGCTCTTTTAGTGTTACCATCACTTGGAAACGAAAATAGAAAGACAGGGGCTATTTTTTGTGTAATTACTTTTACAATTGGGAATTCAGCAAGCACTAGGCATCTTTATTGCGATAAATTAAAATTAATATGGTAAAAAATCATAAAATTTTCAAGCAAAACCATTAACACAATCGCCGATATTCACAACGACAACGATTATCCGCGCCCTTTTACACTTCAGAATTCTTCTTGAAAGTTCATCCAAACTCGTGACGTCACGGGGTGAAAGCGCAAGCAGTTGTGAGGCCTTGTATTACGAAGGTCGTGCCATCAGACTATTCCTTTCGCCAAACCAACCCGACTGGCGCGAAGCTCCTCGTCAAACGTCGCCAACTTTGGCGTACTTCTGCAGCGCTCGCCCGCTTGTAACAATATTATTTGAAAATTGTAAAAATTTATAAATGTGCCAATTCTAATGGAAAAATTATTATTATTTTATTTAAAGTGGTTTACGCTTTTATGGTTTTTATTATGACTTCCAGATTTTTTAAAGAAATTTTAAAGTACATTGACACAATGGAATATAATTTTAATCAAAATTTCCTTTTGTGTGTCAAGATATAGTCCATCACAGCTGATTGACATGAATCAGTTACTATTATCGTTATGAAAGATTAACAGATGGTCGTCGAAGGCAACTTGTTGCATTTAATATCTTAATTGAACGGAATGATAAAGCAAAAAGAAATTGTTTCCGCTGAAAGTGTATGCAACGCACCTGTTAGAAACATGATAAATTAAATTAAATTAATTAATTTTTTTTTTTGTCTAGCGTCGGATTTAGGAAAGAAAACCAACAAACCATTTTATAAAAGTTACCATTTTATTTTAGCACATTCAGTTAAAGATTTGGAATAGATTTCGGATTCTTGAATTAAAAAAAGCCACAAACCGAATTTCATCCATCTAATGTTTGTAAATTAGGTTAAAATGTAATAATCATAATTTTTTTAAAATTTCATCATACTAAGGATAATTTATCAAATTCTTTGGAATAGAATTTATTAATTGAATGATTGTTATAAGTTGTTACTTCTGGCGTTTTACTAGCCCGATGACAAATCTGCCGGCGATTTCACCTGAGTGAACGTCTTTTGTTTTTATCAGTAGTGCTAATCATGACCCGAATTAGCCTAATTAGAGCCCGGAGCAAAAACTTCTTTGGGGTCCCCCTCTGCTTCACTACTTTATATATTCATTAAAGAAGGAAACGTAAAATAATATTTGTAATCGATTTGGGGTCCCCAACTATATGAGGGTCTGGGACAACTGCCGCGTATGCCCCTACCTTAGTCAGGCCCTGAAGAATGTGACTTCATGCGTCACATTCTTTTGCACAAACCCTTTTTATAGGCGGGTACATTCACACACCTCACAGATAGAATAAATGAAGAACAGCCAGGCTCGAATCGGGACGCCCAGATCACATGGAAGACGTGCTACCTCTGTGCCAGGACACCGGCAAAAATTTCCATGTAAAATATACTAAAAGAATTTCTTTCATTCAAATATAGAAGAAGAAAAAAAATCAACTTAAAAATTGGTCTTACAGAAAAACTTATTCTTCGATTTCTAAAGTACTAAAAAATGGTTTTTGTACAGTATATTCGTAGCTATGATGGAAATTTTTTGATTAGTATTTAATATTTATTTTTACTATATGATTTTATTATAAGTATTTGATAAAATCATATAGCGAGGACCTGGTACAAAAGGAAGATCGGCATTCCAAATTTGGTAACTCCGGTTCTATGCTCAGCCCTTGATATTTTGTATGGTACTTGTCGAACCCCGGACGCCCAGATAACGGGGAAGTCGAGCTACCCTGTCCCAGGACACCGGCTCTTATTAGTTATAAATGGTAAATTAAACTTTCTAAGTACTTGCATCAACTAAAAAAATCGTGCTTTTAGGTTAAAATTAAAAGTTGTTGCACTCAACTAAAATCTAAATTAACATTTTAGTTATTGGTTTAATCCAAGAAAATGAACAATAAAACGTCAGCTCTGTTAAAATTTTATTTACAATACAAGAATAAATACTACCATTTAAACGTAATCAGCCCGAAATCTCATTTAAAAATTCAAAATAATTGTCATAAAATAAGTGCCATCATCATAAAATGATGTATTGTCTGAAAAAACAACTTCACATTTGTTCAAACAAGTAGCGCTCAGAAGTTTTGTCAGATGAATAAAATGTAGTGTTGTGAAGTTCACTTCAGGGCATTCAAGGATTGCTTCAATTCGGGTATGTCAGTCTCACGGTCCGTTCTTCTACGTGATAGGGCAAAGTTTATTGTACAGTTTACTATTCCAAGGCCAAAAGCTATCACCCCAATCCAAAAGAATGTTGCACGGCCTCCGAAGTTTTGAAATCCATAACCACCAAGCAGACATCCAGTTGCCACACCTGATTGAAAAAAATCACATTATTTTAATTTCACATTGAGAAATCACATCATTTTAATTTTACATTGAGAAATCACATCATTTTAATTTCACATTAAGAAATTACATCATTTTAATTTCACATTAAGGAAATCCATTATGTATATACAAGTAATGATGCTGTAAATATAGAAAATAATTTTTCCGCTTTAATTTACCAATTTGCTAAATTCCGTTAATCGAGTGAAAGTCAAATGTGGGAAGATTCGGTTAAATCAGCAGTCGGCAAACTTTTAAGCCAAAGAGCCAAATATGATTAAACAATTTTTTTTTAAAAAAAGAGAGCCAAATCTGCTTGTTTAGTTAACTTTTATTACACTAAATAAGTCGTACACTAAATAAAACTAAATTTCATACTTAATAAATATTTATTAATGTCAAATTACTGTAAGTTCTATATAGGAAGTGAGATTGATGGAACTATTCATACCGATTTTATCCTATGAGGAGAAAAAGTATGTTTAGAAAGGCCAATTCCCTTTAGAAATATTTTATAATTAGTGATCAGTTCATTAATATGTTACAGAGTCATTAATAGGTTTAATTAATAAATTTAATATGAAAAAATATACAAGAGTACGAATGAAAAGTGGCAATACATTATTAAACGATTTAAGAAATATTGGTTAATTTTTAAGTTGTCAATATTTGAAAACTATAGTTTAATGGAAGGATAAATTATAAATAAAAAAGTCCATATAATTATTTATGAAAATATTTTTAATCAGTGTAAAAAGCAAGATCTCAAAGTTTTTTTTTAAATATATATTTTGATGAAATTTAGAATGATTGGATGTACATGTATTTAAATAGCAAATTATGTCTTGTATCATTTGTGATTTCAGTAAATTTACTGCTTCAAATATTAGAGATTTTGCAAAAAACAACTATTCTTAATTGCCCTAAGTAAAAAGTAATTTGAATTAATAAAAAAAGATTAAAATGAAATCTGCTATGCATATTTCAATGTATCATGCCAAAACATCATTTCTTGAACGGTCAAGCACCACAAGCAAATCATATTTTTATTCCTTTTAGTTGTTTCATTGAATGACTCACTTTAGTATAGTAAACGATCAAAAAAAAACTTTGTCTCGCATTTATTTTTTTAAAAAATATCTCATTTCCTATTTATTTCATTTCGTGTAATCACGTACTCAAAATGGCATTATTTTAGGATTTATTGGCTGCAGTAATTAACTTATTTTTTTAATCAGTTTTTGTAAATTGCATGGCATCACGTTATTGAAAGCTGAATTTTGATATGCTCGCGCAGATAATTATTTTTTTTCGTCTACGAATTTTTGTTGACTCCAGAAAACCTAATTCCCAAAACAATATCATGTTCTGACATGATAACAATTTTTAAAATCCTTTTTAATTCAGTATTAAAACGTAGAAAACCCTTCCCATTTTTCTGAAGAAAAAAACATTTCACAGTATTTTCAAAGAGAAAATTCTTAAGACAATCTTTTAATTTCACAAAACGTTTCTGCATATGAAATATTTATTGTAAGCGTTTTCGATTAGTTATACTAAAAAAGAAATGTGTTTAGAAACAATGTTTTTTTTCTTCATGGATAAAAATTCTTTACTACATTAAGAAACGTGAATCATATGATTACTACATCTATATGTTAAAAGGGCAGAGAAGGATTTAATCCCGAGTGTGTGGCGGCCGGCGCTTGTGAAATCTGTTCGTGGTCGCAAGGTCCTCCATGTCGAGAGTAATACCACTGGGGGTACTGGGTCAGAAGTGATCGTTCTCTGTTCCAGTTCTGAATTACGATCCGCCCCCTAAAAAGGGTTGTGGCGTGTGTGTAGCTAAGTCGTACTCTTGGCCCTAGATGGCGCTACTTGTAAAACAAGAGACGTGTATCAGTGGGGCTTGTCCATGGCAAGGGCCATAAGTAACAACAACAACAAGAGGATTTAATCATGAATAAAAGGACTCACCTAATCCTTCTAACGTGCCACTCGCTATTCCTTGTACAGTTGCCTCTGTTCCTTCTGGCGAGATTATTTTGGCATACGATGTCATTGCTGCGTACAGGCTTCCATAACACGGTCCTTGCAGCACTTCTATCAGAAGACTCCACCAGGGATTTACTATATAAGAATAACTTATAAATTTTATACCGTAAGATGTATAAGAAACTATGAAGGTGTTCATGTGTCCGATTTTTTTAATAATCCATCCGGACAAAAAGAAGAATGGTAGTTCTCCAAGAAAGCACAACACCGCCGACGCGCACCCCAAGACCATCTGGCTGGCGTTGAGCGTTCTCAAATACCAAAATACGTAATAACTGGACATGCCTCTGTAGATTCCGACAGAAAGCACTTGGAGTAAGAACAATATGATCCTAGGTTTAATTATGAGACTGCCAACGTCTTTGAAAATATGTTTGGATGTTTTCGCATTCTCCAGTTTCAGTTTTGATATCACAAGCAAATCTAGAGCAAAAAGCACGATTGACATATAAAAGCCAGCTGAGTAGTTATATTTGCTTGATGAACCAGTGGCCTGCTGATTCAAATAACCTGCCAAAAAGGCAAAGGATCCCCAGCCCATTGTTCCCCACATGCGTTGCTTGCCATACATTTCGGGTCTGTCTTCTAAAGCGTTGAAGCAGGCGGCATCTGAAAGGGAGGCAAGCGACCCCATGCAGATGTACATCACAACCGTCAAAAGGGTCATCATGCAGAGCTGAAGAAGAGGATTTTCAGGCGTTTCACCTCCATCTTCTGTTGAATCTTTCACCCACTTGTTGCAATGTTCCAGGACAGAATCATTACAATTCGACAACACCTGTTCTATACAATTCTGTGATACATTTAAAGGCGGTTCCAAGTTCAACAACATGTTTATTTGGGTTGTCAATGAACTGTTAGCACAAGAGGTTCCGTTTAGTTCACAACGGTGACACGAAAAGACACAATCACTATCACAAAAGCTTACGTTCCCTCTACAAATATCTGTCCTAAATCGAATGTTGTAAAACTCATCTTGGTGGCAAATCAGGGCATTGTTTGTGGATTTTGTTGATGTCGAGGTTGGTTGAGGGATGAAGTTCATTCCCAAGTCCGCAGCGACATTGATTAGAACGAGACTTACGAGCACCAGTTTCAGTTTTTGGAAGTGATCCACCAGGCTTCCTAGAAGTGGTCGTGAAATGACTGTGAAAGAAGATACGGAGGCAAAAATGACGCCTATGGCTTCCGCCGAGATTCCCAGCTGCTTGGCATAGACCGAGATGAAAGCTATCACTCCAGCTAAAGCTGAAAAAGAAATGAGAAGTTATTAGAAACTGTGGAGATACATCATGAAAAGATATTGCTTTAAAAGTTTTGGAAATTATAAAACATGCCATCATGTGTAGACGGTGATTAATTTTATTTGTCAAAGTGTGATGTGATTTGTTTTGCTTAATGGCACAAGAACCAAATTTAGTTATACAGCTACAAACAAATTATTTATGGAAATGGAGATTAACCACTTGACATAAGATTTTATTCAACATTCTAATAAGATAACTCATCCTATTTTGGTAATTTATAGTTAATTTGATTTTTTAAAATAATATATATGGTGTATTTGGGATACCAAATCGTTTCATATTGGTTTTTACGTATTTAAATAATTAATTCTGAGATTTAATTGCAGACTTTAAAATAAAAATTCAGTAATTCGATGCGCGTGCCAGACACGTCATTGTATGCTAATTGGTTAATAATAATAATTAAGGAAATGATTAAAATAACCAAACCTTTAGATTGTGGTGATTGCAATATCAGCCAATTAATATCCTTCAAATCACGTACGGGTCACCATTTTAGGAGATTTGCGGATGGCGCTAGGCCCGAACTCCCAATCTTATGGCTAGTAGCCGAGTATTATATCGATCAAGCAAAAGGGACCCTTCAGCTCGAAGGATATTAATTGGCTTATATTGCAATCACCACAAGATTTCAGATTGCCGTTGAATATTAAATTGGGATATTAATTAAAGTTTTATTTAATTAAATTTAAATTAATATTTTAACTAGGTATTAAAATAAAATATTTTAATGTTTAAATTAATATTTAATAATTAGTATTCAAATTAATATTATATTAATAACTAATATTAATTATTAACATTATAATATTTATAATTAATAACATTTAATAATAATTATATATTAAAAGTACAATATTAATAATTAATAATAACATTTAATAATAATTAACAACATTTATTATTAATAATTCATAATAACATTTAATATTAATAATTAATATTATAATTAAATATTTAAATTGGAAATTTTATTCAAAGAATTATACAAATTAGGTAAAATACAAGCATTTTTCTAAAAAAAATAATTCATTAATCAGCTTTATATGACTA
>JAOUZG010010699.1:5684266-5706064 GCA_026289955.1 Argiope argentata
TATATATATATATATATATATATATATAGCTTGAACTAATTTACAGTATTTACTAATTTTCAGACAGAAGATTAAAATTTTAAATGTGAGTATAATATATTTTATTGGCTATTGTTCATGTATAATAATAATCACATGATTCATAATTCGTATATGTGCTTCTGAATTTTATTTCTCTATCAGTTTGTTATATTCAAAAACTAAAAACAAATATAATTAAATAATCAATGATTTTTTGTAGATTATATATACTGAAATATGCTATTCATTAGAATGCAATAAAAATGTAACTTTTTTTCAATTTAAGCTTTTGCGATACAAAATTAAATCAAATTTTATCGACTAAATAGTGTAACGATAGAAAATATACGATCTTGTAAAAAATAATTCGATTAAATTATTGATATTGTTCTAACCATTATCTATTCTAATAAAATGAGTTGATGCAGAGGATTCGAAATAGTGTTTAAAGGTAATCGTTATTATTAGATGAATAAGGCAAGTGTTGGTATTAACGTAAGAATGGTGATTTGTAAAACGATTTGTTTTTTATACAACATATCATTCTTCTTCTAAATTATGCCATATATTAGATAAATTAATACGAGGTACTTTCTATCGGAAAAAAATTATATAGTATATAATATAAGGAAATAAAGAAGTCCTTACCACCATTGCAAAGAAAATAATGAACCTTCACTGGAAGTAATCTTTTATTTATATGAAATTTTTCCATTTTATTTCTGTGGAACCTAAAAAAAAACATGCATAAGTAACGAGAAACTAATCTGTGTAGTGGAAAATATCTTACTTACAATCTCTGGCAATCATACCTGTTAAATATAAAACAAAATTATTGTTATTATCGCCATGTCAGATGAAAGTTCGCCACTTATGGCAACCATTCTTGTAAATTCTGATTTTTCTTTTGTATTCATTCTTGTTAGTGTCACGTTTGGTTGTTGGCGTTCTATGGTGAGCGTCTTTTAATGAAAAGTATGGAACTGATAATTAAATACTGTGGAAAAGAAATTAGTTTGGTCATTCAGAAAACAAATCAGCACTCGTCGAAACTTTATTGAAAAAGTGATGTATACAATCCATTTATTATTCTACTATACCCATAAAATGGAATACGTCAACGGGCAGCGAATTTCGAAGTTACGATTCGATTACTCGTTTCATGAGAACTTGGCATCTTGAAATTAAATATAGCTTTAGTTTTACTTGAAAAAAGAATGAAATAAATTTATTTTTTACTTCTGAGAGTAAAAAATCTATCTATATGTTAAAAGAAAGAATCCATGACACTATGTCAAAAAAGAAAGAGTTCTTTTATCTGAAAAAGAAATTGATGGATAGTTGATAATCATTAGGAGTTACTTTTATCCAAGGTCACATCGAGCAGCCACGTTTGGCTACACGTTTTTATTTCCATTTATAAGCTTCTCATGATTGTTCCAAAGAGCAACAATGAAAGTATGGAAATCCTTTTCAATTCCTACTATTAATTGGAACTCTTTCAATATATATCCCAACTTTTCGATCGTTAAAAAAATACTTTTTCTTCATCCGCTCATGTTCAAATATATTTTTTTTAAACTTATAGTGCATGGCACGCTGTTAATACAGTTGTTATACATACAGTTATAATGTATAACAATGTTAATACAGTTTTTTTCTACTATTAACTCATTAATTAATTTTTAATACTTTAAATTGATTTTTAGAAGTATGTAATGAAGATTGAAATCAACAGGCAGTAAATTAATGGGTAAAATGCAAGGAATTTAGTATTTTTCGAGTGAAGGTGAAGAATGCGAGTTCAATTCTTGCGAAAATCAATAATTTTTTGATTAATTATTTATATTAAATGCAATTATTTAATAAAAAGTAAATAAAATGAACTTCTTTGTTGACCCAAATAGAAACCGACTTAATTTTTTATGCTATTTTTTTTGAACTGCGGCTTTGATAAACATTTGATGAAAAGATCGATACATGGCAATAGTAGTAATGGAATTAAATATTAACCCTTTGCAGTCCGAAAAATAATTAGATGCAAAATTATTCACCTAATACAATTATTTGTTTATTTCTATGACAAATAAATACAGATAATTCTTTTAAGTCGAATTTCTTTGAAAAATTAATCTGCATCTCTTAACCATTATGTAGGCGTTTTTAACAATTAAATATGAAATGTAAATAAATAAAACGTCAAAATGATGCACAGTTTTGAATGTCACGTCACACTCGACATCGGACTGCAAAGGGTTAAGATGGCTGTTCTATGAATAGCTCCTCCATTAAGAATACTATAAAACTAATTTCATCTTTTTACACTATAAAAGAATATTGGTTAAAAAGTGCTTATATATTTAATCATGAATTGTCATAATGCGATTTGTATCACTGGGATTGTTTATTCATAATGCAAATATTTGGTACATTTTATTTTTTTAAAAACTTTACAAAAAAATAATTAAAGACTTTTTTACTAATTTTCCTGAATTATATACAGCTATTTATAGCACATATTTTTTATTAAAAAAATTGCCTTCTAAGCTAAATAATAACGACGTGCACAATGTAGGGTGTTTTAGTTACGTTGAAAATAATTTAGAAAAATGAAAAAAAAACTTTAAAAGACACTCCAAATTCAACTTAATTAAAAAAATCCGGGAAAATGTATTTAATTCATGGAAGATGATTAACCCCCTAAACGGAAATGACGAGCTAGACTCGCCAGAAATTGAGGTTTGATGCTTTTTTTTAGAAGTATGTGTAAGTCATGTCTAGTCTGTTGCTTTGATGTACTTGTGGGCATGCTTCTAGTTACCGTTAGAATGTAATTTGTATAAATCCATATGTATAAAAGTTTAAACACGTGCTTACTTTCGTTTAAATACTAAGTAGAACTGCAATATTTTTGCTAAACATTAATGAATAATTAACCGACACTAAGTGTGTGTGAAACAAATATTGCTTTTTATACAAATATTGCAACAAAACCGTTAGTTTCTATATCAACCCCACCTCTTAAAACTAAGAAAATTAAATTGTGCTGACTGCAAATAAATTGTCGTTCAAGGGGTTAACGTTCTAAAAATGGAATGAAGTGAACTTGAATGTCATGATGGATACCGATTCACATTAAAGGAGACAGAGTAGAGCTGATGAACAGGAATGATAAATTAAAAATTAGGAGAAGCAATAAAAGTGCATAAATTAAAATCTAATAAGCTAAGTAAAATTTTGGGTTCCATCGCCAATTTGATTTTTCAGAGCCACGAGTTCGTGTCAAATGACTTTCACTTTATTAATAGCCGTGTTATTAAGGGAAACTAATGTTTATTTACAATCTGTTAGCAATCCTGATTTAGTTTAGTTGCATTAATGACCCATTGTGAAGAAACACTAGAGCTATTTTGGGACGGATCTCGTAATTTTGAACTCTGATCAGAGGATGAGGACACAACCTGAGCTGGTACCCCTCTCTCCACACCACACCACGTTTGGCTGACGGATTCAACGTACAACAGACACATTTACACGAAAGATCTTCGGTGGAAGTGGGCCTCGAACCCTGAAACCCTACAGTTCACGAGCCTAGACCTTAGCACCAGGTCACAGCAGCCTTCAGTAACCCTGGATACTCGATACTTTCAAAGACCATTAAAATTAAACTAAATATTCTAATATAATTTAAACAATTGTCTTTGGAATAATAATTTTTGGTATATTTACCCTTTAGCATGCCTTGACGATTTGGAAGAATGCAGGAAAATAAATGCATTTATGGAGGAATCGGTACTGTTTATCACTATTTAAAGGAATACACAGAAATATGCGAACATAGAAAACTTCTGCAAGTTGAAAATAATGACTTTAGTTCGGTACTAATGGTACCAAGTAATCTTAGGACTCTGAAGGACATGATGTCTAAAGTTGTCAGTTTTTTACCAATTGTTTGAAAGTTTGTAGAGGAGGAGGTGGTCAGTAATTGACCACTTTGAGGCCAATCATATCGAAGAGAATACCAGTTTGACAGATTCGGTCAATGTAAGGATGGACAATGCTACAGTCCACAGTCGGCCACAACAAATCCTGTCGATACTGCTACGTTCAGTGGTGGCGGGGTGGTCGACTGAATAGAAGAAGAAGCATGCCTTGTCTGCCACGCGCATCGAACTACAGAATTTTTTGTATTAAATTAACCCTTTGCACTCCTATGGTGTCTCTGACTCACCATTCAAGATTGTGCGTCATTTTGACGTTTTATTTATTTATTTTTCAAATTTAATTGTTAAAAACGCCTGCATAATGGTTAAGAGATGTAGATTAATTTTTTAAAGAAATTGACTTAGAAGAATTATATATATATATATTTTTCATAGCAATAAACAAATCTTTGTATTAGGTGAATAATTTTGCATCTAATTATTTTTCGGAGTGCAAAGGGTTAAGCGACAGAATCAAGTATTTAGAAATGAAAAAAATCAATTAGAAAAGCTTAAGTATCTTAAATGCTTCTTATATTATTATAAGAATAAAAAATAAGAAATATCCGAAAGAGGATGTGTTAACTAATTAGGAAGTTAAATAAACTCATATGCCAAAGGGGTTAATATCGTGTCATTCTCATGAAAAAAAAAGTTCAAAATTTATTAAAGTATTAAAAAAATTATAAAAAACAGACAATATTTGATTAATTTTTATACTTCCTTAAATTTACTATTCTTTTTTTTATCCTTCAGAGAACATGCTTCAAATTTCATAAACAAGGGAACAAATATAGAAGATATATGTAAAGAATAAGCACCTGCACGCGTTGTCTTTTACATATAGATGAGTAATCATATAAAAATTGTAGGCCACTTTTTATTATATGCGTAATATTACTGTTATGCTTAATATCGTAATTTAAACAATCCCACAGAAAGCGCTTTTACAATTTCTCTTGCATCGAAATTCAACAAAGAAAATCAATTCTTGAAGGTCAAGACACATGGACTTTAACTAAAAATGTTAAATGCAAAAATTTGAGATTTTTTTTACCAGTGCAGATCCTTTTATTGTTTAAAGGCCGCAAGTGGTAAATCTTTAGAAGTAGAATGCACGTAAAATTTTGCATAACTGAACTTTAGAACCAATAATATTTTTTTTAAAATGTCAATTCCTACTTAGGTTAACAAAGAAACTTTTTTATTTTAGTTACTTTTTATTAAATAATTACAATTAATATAAATAATTTATCAAAAAATTATTGATTTTTTTAATGCATCGAAAAAGACATTTTTATTCTGAATGAACAATATCCCAGTGATACAGATCGCATTATAACAATTCTAGATTAAAAATATAAGTCCTTTTTAACCAATATACTTTTACAATGTAAAAATGAAATTAGTTTTATGGTATTCTTAATAGAAGAGGTATTCACAGAACACACATCTTAATATTTCTACACGTTTTCAGTTTAATTCCATCACCGCTGTTGCCATGTATTGGTCTTTTCAGCAAATGTTAATCAAAAATTGATTTTTCTAAGGATTGAACTCGCATTCTTCAACTTCACGTGAAAAGTAGGGAAATCCTTGCTTTTTACCAATCGAGCTACTGCCTGTTGATTTCAATTTTTATTACAAACTACTAAAACTCTATTAAAAGTATTAAGGATTAATTAATGAATTAATATTCGAAAAAACTATATTAACATCGCGTGTCATCGCTTACAAGTTTAAAAAATGTATTTGAATTTGAGTGGATGAAGAAAAAGTGTTTTATTAACGATCGAAAATTTGAGCAAGATACTGTCTGTCCATAAGGAGATCTCTGACCGACAGTCGTCTATGTTTACGGCGGGCGTCATAGAAACAGGTGTCGATAGGGAGGATCTATTTTGAATGGGTGGAATCGGGCGGAAGTCTGCGGGGGTATTCTTTATCTTGGCGAAAAAATGAAGCGATAAAAAACTATTGCTCATTCGTCTTCTCGCTTTTATCGCAGTTGCTCGTATTTTTATATTTGCTCAGCTTACTTCTTTTATATTTTATTAATATTTTCTTTGGTTAATATTAACTGCATTTCATTATTTAATAATTTTAGTCTCTTGAATTTTGAGATCCTTTAAAATGCCTTTTCGATTTAAGAATGGAGAGACTTTAAAATCACAAGCACGTAAAATTGTGCATAATGTTATAGAATTTTGCTTGTAACTTGCTGAAAATTCGTATTGGGAAAAAGACGGGATTTTAGAAGAACTAGTGGATGAACTAGTATTTCAGATTGGAAGTACTGAATCGGATTCCGATTTAGAAGAAACGGAATCATGTAACAGTGATTTAGAATTCTTTAAATTGAAAGTACACAACTGTCACTCGATCTCTGCTAGTTTTGCACTCTTTGAATAATAATTAATGTGTTTTATAAATAAAAAATGAATTTTAAAATTGCTTTTTTTGTTTCATTTCAATTAGTTTAATCATAAGTTATAGAAGATATAGAATTTTATTTAGTTTATTTCCTGAAGCTACGAAATTTATTTGATTCCTTTTTGTTATTTTCTATTTTTTCATTAATATGCTCTTGTTTTCTGTTATTCAATATGTCGATAATCAAAAGTTTCAACTTAACATACTTTTGATTATCCTTATTTTTTTAAGTTTCGTTAAAAAAATCTTTGAAAATTTTATTTATCTTATTTGATAAAATGTAATTGTTAATTTTGAGTTTCGAAAAATAGCATGTATATCAAAAATAAATAAATATATTTATTTATTAAAAAAACTTTTTGGAGAGGTTTTAAGCATATTTAACAATGGATATTTTACTTTGTAACAGAATAAAAGCAACCGTTTATAAAAATTATGAAATAATTATGATTATTATGTTATTATTTTTATGTTGAATTAGACAGATTACTTCCCGTTTGCTGCGGATAATTTGATCTTAAGAAGTTACATAAATTTAAAACAAATAAAATGAAAATTAATTTTTTGTCATGCTGGATTCTACTTATTTTTTTTTCTTCTTGTGCAGTCGTTATACATATAAATAATTATTCAGTTTTTCTATTTGATTTACACGGTTCTTTCTGTACTAATCAGATGGGAATTTCTGTATTATTCTAACAAGAATAATATATTTTTTTCAAAATTCCAAGTATGCAAATGATTTTCAGCCCAGTGAATTATTTTCCGAATTTGCTTTCAAAAATTAAAGGCAATATATCAACACCGCCAATTAGGCGCTAAACGCGCCGACGTAAGAAACTTGAATGAATTTCTACCTCTGCGAAATGGACTCTTCCTGCAGTAACCTGTTTCTATAACGACCGCCGTAAACATAGACGACTGTCGGCCAGAGATCTCCTTATGGACAGACAGTATATGAGAGTGTGTGATCTAATTGCAGGAATTGAAAAACGAATTATGAGACACAGATTCGGGACTCTGTATGAATCCGAGAATCAGATGCATATGGCATATTACAGGAAATGAGCTTAATATGGATCATAAGATACAATTTTTTCATAATGAAAAATGGAATGAACAAATTTAAGCGACGACAAATGGCAAAAATTATAATTCGCATCCAGATTTCGACGGTGTAGATTAGTTTCATACTAATTTATGCATGATGTTTGCAAATATATTCAAAAATTCTATTTATTAGTCAGAAAGTTTATAAACAATTTAATTATTAATTAAAATCAATTGATAATAATATTGTTTATTATTTTGATTTTAATTTAATCGGATATGATTTACAGATTGCTCAATACATGGAAGTGAACAATAATTCGATTAATGTTAAACCATTTGATTTTAATAGTTATGTTTACAATAAAAGAAGCAGGATAAAGTTATTAATAACACGCACCATAATATCTATGATAACTTGGTGTTTAAAAGATATTACATAGGTGAAATCAAAAAGATCAAGTTATGCATGGGATATTTAAATGAAATCATTATTTTCAATGAAACAGTTGGTCATCAAAGGCAGTAAAATATAAAGTACACAAAAAAAAAAATTCTAATTTAACTCTTATATCCGATTTATTTTAGAATAGAATATGAAATGCTATTTAAAAACAAAATTTCACTAATTAAAAATATTGGCTGAAATTTAATTCATTAATTTATCTATATGACTTTACTAAATGTTGATAATTATAAGAAGGAACGATATAATATACTATTAAAGAAAAACGAATTTATATAAAATATAATAATAGTATAAGTAATATACTATTAACAAGAAAGAACGAATTATTATACCATTTAAAATTTTAAATAGAGAAAGTTACAACTGATTAATGAATTAAAAGTAAAGATAAAAACTGCTTACTGTACTGAGCTGCTCACAGTCAAGAGTCAAGTCTATGCAGCAATTCGTAGGAACTAATCAAATCATATTATACAGATAAAAGCGAATCAAAGAATTGAGGACATCATCATCCTGCTAATTAACTCTTTCGCATTCGTCGACAATTTTAGACCTCGCATGCAATTACAGAGTTTTGTTTAGGAGTATTAAGACTGAATCATTCATCATGCTTATCTTAGAAGAATGGGAATGGCTCAAAGCACTGACTACGTGCGTCTAAAAACAATTTTAATGAGCAGAAGTTCAACATGATTGTGAAATTTATGCATCTGTTTCATATAGTAATGAATTTTGTTGGAG
Source organism: Argiope argentata (assembly GCA_026289955.1). Lineage (NCBI taxonomy): Eukaryota > Metazoa > Arthropoda > Arachnida > Araneae > Araneidae > Argiope > Argiope argentata. The sequence continues at coordinate 5,692,964 of JAOUZG010010699.1, forward strand.
TCATCGCTGACTTTCGAAAGTTTTGTTTTCATGATGATGTGACAATTTTTCATTCGTTGTTTCGGCGAAAAGTACAGCAGGCCTTGACTTAATTTGCCTGCAGAATCCAAGGGTAAGAACTTTGATTATAATTCAAGTGTAATATATTAACTAAATTACCACTGATATATCGTTTAAAGCACTGATTTAAAGCGATGTGCGGTGAATAAAAGTCGCTTATTTTATGGCCATAACTGTAAATAAACATTTTTTGCCACACAAAATCTTTTACGCGAAAAATAAGTTTGGTGACGGTCAGGATAACTTGGTTGGTAAGGGATCGGATTCGCATCCCTTGGGTTAAGAATTAGAATTAGTCAGTCGATGACACTCTGTGTGTGTGGTGGCTGTCACACGTTTAATCTGTCGTGATCACAAAGTCATCCATCTCCAGGGCCTGACTAAGGCAGGAGCATGAGGGGCAGTTGCCCCCACATAATTCGAGGGCCCCAAAATCGAATAGAAATTTTATTTTACGTTTCCTTGTTTAATGAGTATTCTTCATTACTAAAGTAATGAAGCAGAGAGGGTCCCAAAGAAGCGTTTACCCCAGGTCCAACTAGGCTAAGTTGGACCCTGTCCATGTCGAGAGTAATACCACTGAGTGTATTGGGTCAGAGGTTATCGTTCTCTGTTCCAGACCTAAATTACGATCTGTGGATGAATGAATGGAATGCATGAATGAAGCCTGCCCCGAAAAAAAAAGGATTTGTGACGAGTGAACAGACTTCTGCCCTGAGGTGCTCAGGAGTTCATACCCTCAAAAGCTACTGCACCCCTCCTTCCGTTGTAAAGAGGAACACGAGAACAACAGCAACAGTTTGGTGAGACACAATTGCATATGTTATTTATGAATATTATGAAGGAAAAAAAAACAGTTAACAAAATGATGTTTAAGAAAAAAATGACACTGAGAAATAAAGTTCCAGTAAGTAACCAGTATTCACATAGTTTAGGAAAGATATTTTTCTGATGTTATCCAAATTATTTAATCCCTTCGAATGCAATGCTGAGTCCGACTCGAGCATGGAATTTCTGATTTTTAATTTTATATCTGCAGTAAATGAAAGTATAAAATAATTTAAAATGCATAAAGCACTTAAAAATGCTTCGATACTTCAAAACAGCCCTTACATTATTATAGGATTTCAAATAATGCCACAAATGGGATCATCCATTTAATTAGAAAAATTAAGTAAATTCGTAGGTTAAAGCGTAAATGGTCAATACATTATCCTTTTACCATTATCACTCTTATTAAATGTTGTAGCATAACCCATACTAGTTTTTTTCCAAGAAAATTGTTTTCCCAGATGCCTGATAGTATCTAATATTTTTTGAGATCAAAACCAATTTTTTCCCATGCATATTCAATCGGACTTAAATCCAGAAATCTGGATGTTTCATATAAAGTTACTGTTTAATATATAAGAGACACTTTTATTTACTAATCTTGAAAATATATTATCTTGCTGGAAAATTGATAATTTTTCTGCCCTGGTTAGAACGTTTTTAAACTATCAAAATCCATATAACCGAACCATACTTTCAACGATAAAACCGTTACATCGTTAACTTATGCCTGTAGCAGAAACATGCATTTAATCACTTAGAGATATATGTTTATTTTTTTATAATTAATATTTTCTAAATATTGATATTTCGTAAATTTTTCTTTATATATTCATTAAACAAGCATAATATTTTATTTTAAACAGTTTACAGAATTTTCATGAATTTATCCTAAAAGTTACAGACAAATTGGATGGTTTTTATATCATGAAATTGATAAAAACTTAAAATTCATTTTTCCCCAGGTTATGTTTTTGATTAAATATTTTTCAAAAGCCTAATTTTTTTTTAAAGTGAAGCAGAGATGGGGAATTTTTAGTGAATGTTCTAAAATATGCTCTATAAAACTCGCTATAGAATTAGCTCTAAGACGTGTAGTAATTTTTTAGAGTCAAAATTAACGCTTTTTTCAGAATTTTAGCAGGAGAAAATTCATAGGAAGTTTCATGTATAATATTAATAGCTATCTGAAAAAAAATCGCAAAAAAAATTTGCATTTAAAAAAACTTGAAATTTTTTTTAAGTTCAAAATTTAAATTTTACAAAAAATTCAGTTGTAATTCAAATATTTTTGTGAAGAACTGTTAGATATTCAACATAAAATGCCATAAATTTAATTTCAAATATTGAAAAAAGAAATTTAATTTTTAGATACCACTGTGTCGCCTAATATTGTTACTGAATTGAAAATGATTTGGGATGTATTAATATTGTTATAATAATTGAAAATAATTTGGAGTACATGAATTAAAAATGAATAACCAATTTTTTTCTACATTCTGAATGTTTATTACTCTTAAGTAAATTAATTTGAATAAATAGATTGTTAATTTCGAAGTATGTACACATAAAAATTCTCTAATTTTCTCAATAGACTAATCTTATTTAGACTCCGTCACTACGAAACATAATCAGTCATTTTGAAAACTATCCAGTTTAGTATACTAGAAGTTGCCCACAATAACTAGTGAATCATCAATGTCTAAAAATTAATTTACTTTTTGAAATTCAGCCTTTTTTATTAAATTTTAAACCAAGATTCTTCAAATCATGCACAGTTTTATATGACAGTTAGGTTCACCAGAAGAATGTAAATTCCATTACATCTTATTTAAAACTTCCAAATTGAAAATTCAAATAATAAAAGATAGCTTAAAACACCAAGATTAAAAACAATATATGAAAAAAGCAGATAAGACGAAGTTTGTATATTTATGCGCACCAAAATTTATATTATAAGGTTTGAAAATAATTCTAAAGTGCAAATAAATTCACTACATATTTCATTTAAATATCGATAACTATAATTAGATGCTCGAATCAGACATGTAATTTTTGGCGAAAGAACAAACGATAAAATTTTTTATCATTAAAATCGTTAGTTCTTATTAATTCTTTTAAATAGATATATTTCCAAGCAGTATTTGCAATCGTATTAAAATAAATATATTTTAATCGAATAGTATATTTGTCACAAATATACATTTCTTTTATGCACTGGAAAAATAACGATTATATTCGCAGTACATATTAAGTTCTAAATTATAATTATTAATTAGAGCTTATTTTTATTAATAAGTGCTATATTTTTCTTTACTACAAATATCAACATAAACATTATTTGCTCTAATAATAAAATATATTAAAAACAAATTGAATTAATAAGATATGTAAATTCAAAAAATAATTAAAAACGTTTGTCACGAATATTTTTCAAGAAAAATAATAACTAGAATAAAAATTTTATGAAATAAGCGAAAGTATATTACTTACTAATAATAGATTTTATATAGATCTTCGAATATTGCTTTTTTTGTTATAAGTCAGTAGTAAAATCCGTAGGATGCATTATAAACTTAGTTCGGCACAGTATGAAGTAACGAAAAATAATCATGCTTCATTTTCTGACCAATAAATCGGCTCTGTTATTTCTTCTCAAGAAGTTGAAAATAAATCACAATTAAATCTGAAATATTACATGGTTATCAAGTGAACGAGTTATTTCGCCTGTTAAATAATGCGGAGATCAAACTACACATTAAAGTATTCTCAAATGATGCGTTGAAAATTCGATATTTATCATCGCAGATATGATTGTAATGATTTGTTCAGCTTTATTTTGCCGTCATAAGCTAATGTTAATCACAAAAACGACGCAAGTGAGATACAATTCCTCTGTTTATCAGATAATGAGTGTTCTTGTTTGTATCGAATTTCAATTATATAAGATGCTACTTATGACGAGGGTCGCACAGAAAATTGACAGCAATCTTTCATGGACCAAGTAATAAATAAAAGCCGAAGGTTGTAGAAACTTTACGTAAGAAACCTTAAGAAAGTATTGCATACCCTTGGCTGATTAAGATGGAAAGAACTTTTCGGAAGTCCTGCTTGATTTCTTTTCCTTACACATATAATGTTTGAACCTGTGAATCATGAAATCAAATAATCTGGATTTTTATTGTTGAAAATTCTTCTAAATAACTCCCTAAAACGGATACGTACGTATTATACCGCCTTCGCCAATGATCGCCAACGGTTTAGTAACTCATTGGCGACGGATTTAAATTTGGCGATAAAGATCAACGCATTACACTATTGCCGGATTGCCATAATTGGCGATTTAGCAACTCATTGGCGAAGGCTTCAAATTTGGCGATAAAGCTGGTTGGTATAATACGTAAGTACCATAAAACATTCTGGGTTATATAGAATTGTCGAGAATTTAAAAATGTACATCTAATTTCTTCAGAATTCGAATGCAAAGAATCAGATTTTTCTTAAGGAAAGACAAAAAAGAAACTTCTTAGATCACAGTCAAGTCCATAAGAGGAAAAAACTCTGTCCCTTCTCCAATTAATGCAAAACGGTATACTTTTAAATATTATAATGTACAGAAACCAATCAAAAAATAATTATTTTTCTTTCGCTCTCTAATAGATATAAATTTATCGGACTCGCAGTCAAATCTAAGGACGATTATAATGCTTTCTTTAAGAGAAAAGGACAATAATCCTGGATAATTGTTTAATGAGACAACTAGGATCGATTTTGAGCTTTTCCGAACCACTTTCGTGTCTTTCTTTCTCATTAACGAAATATGTAGGAAAGAAAGTATTGTAATCTTCAAAAAATTCGAAGTCGAAAGCAAGATAGATTACAATATTACCATCTATAATCGCATCAAACGTGAAACTCTGAGTGAATGTTTAGGACCGAACTCATAACGATAGGATTTGCAGTCGAGTAAAAGCACCTTACAAAAGTAATTATTTGTGTAGGGAGGATGCTATCTGACTTATGAAGCTTTCACCACATACTCTCCTACCAGTGAGACGGGGGAAAGACGAACGATACCAGAGCGTATGTGAGTTATTGGTGCTAATGAGATAGTTGATGATCTTGGCTGTTGTTTCTAATGTGCCTAACGACTTTTGCTGCCGGTAAAGGGCGCCACAACAGCTGTACGGTGGTTCTTATTCAAGATCACACAGCCCCTTTTTAAACGGGAGGGGTGGGGTTCCTCTTATCCTGCAGATAGAACAGAGGAAGAACAACCATGCGCGAACCAGGACTCGAACCCTGGACGCCCAGATCATGGGGAAGACACACTATTCTTGTTCCAGGACGTCTTCAAGTATTAAATATTAAAGAAGTGATATGAAAACAAGGAAAGAAAAGACATGAAGGGTGTTCCAATTCTAATTCGTCACACGCTTTAGCATTCATGATTACTATTATCTCTTAATGTTAATACTTCAGAATATTAAACATGACGAAGTTGATTCTAAAACTAGTCACTTGTATTTCTAGGTTCTGTCAACCGGGATTATATCCGAGGGCATGAAGAGTATTCACCGAAATTGTGAGTAGACCAGAAACTGTTATATATGTTTAAAACATAATTTTTTTAATTGTGTTCTTTCTAACATAAAATGAAATTTTAATTTCCTTTATTAGTATACTTTTTTCTATAAAAACAAATCTTTTGAGAATTTATATGAAAATTTAAATTTTTTTTCCTCTAAAAGAAATTGCTACCTTATACAATCAGGATGAGATAAATTTTTAATATCGAAAACAGGAAGCTGCCTAAGATCGCAAGTAGGACAATTAAATTTTTTCAATTCGTTCTCTCTCTCTCTCTCTCTCTCTATATATATATATATATATATAGATAGATAGATAGATAGATAGATAGATAGATAGATAGATAGATAGATAGATAGATAGATATTGTTACAAACGAGCGAGCGGCACGAAAACTCGCCAAAGTTGGCGACGTTTGGCGAGGAGCCTCGCGCCAGCTTGATTGGTTTGGCGAAAAGAATAGTCTAGTAGCCTCTAGATTGTGCGCGTTGTTTTGAGAATTTTCAAGAGATCCAGGTGCACGCGCTTTTCGGCTATATAAGGACGAATAGCCGGAGTGAGTAGTTAGTTGAGAGTTTTCTCTGAAATAAAAAGCGTCTCGCTGGACTAAAGGATTTGTGAGCTGTGTTTGCGTTTGCTGTTAACGCTGTGTTATTGAGCTCGCTGTGATTTACTGTTGCTGTGCTATACGATAGCTGTTTTGCAGTCTGTTTTTATCGTGCGTAAGACTTGCATTTACGCTGTAATTGACTGTTGACTGCTGAATTGTACTTATCTAAAATTTTTACGTTATCAATTATCCTGTAAATAGCTGTAAATAAATTTGTTTGTGCTGTCCTCAAATAAAGTCCATTCAATCCAAACCCGCTACGCTAAAAACGTAACAATATATATATATATATATATATATATAGAGAGAGAGAGAGAGATCAAATTTTCATTCGTTAATAAAATACTTTTCATTCATTCACTCAAATCCAAATACATTTTTTACACTCTTAGTGGGTAACACTTGATGTTAATGCAGTTTTTTTGAAATATTAATTCATTAATTAAATTAATTAATTTGTAATACTTTAAAGAGAGTTTTAGCAGTTTGTAACAAAATTGAAATCATCAGGCAATAGCTTAGTTGGTAAAATGCGAGGATTTCAGTATCTTTCAAGCGTGAAGGTGAAGAATGCGAGTTCAGTTCTTGCAAAAATCAATAATTTTTTGATAAATTACTTATATTAATGGCAATTATTTAGTAAAAAGTAATTAAAATAAAAAATTTCTTAGTTGACCTAATTACAAATTGACTTAATTTTTTTTATATTACTTGTTTTTATTTAGTTACCAAATAAATAAATTCGTTAAAAAATGCGAATGCTTTGCATTATTATATAAGAGATGATATTAAAACTTAGTTATATAATTAGTCAGGTTTTTGTAAGTCCGATAAAAGTTTCTCAGTAAAAATATTCACAAAGAAAGTACGAAATATATTGTGTATAAACATGGATGCAGCATATTCACGGATCAACCAATCTCCTTCATCTAAGTCAAGGTTGACGGCCTGCTCAAACTCAAAACAGCGTCTGTTAACCTCAACTACTTAACCTCATTAGTCGTTATTGTGATTGAAATAGATGTTTCAGATCATGCAGTTTTGGGAATAGTTTCATTCCGTTAAAATATGCTAGACATTATTAGTTTTATTAAGTGAGTAGATGGTACCCGACAAGTAGAAAAAATAATTTTGGAATTTTTTGCAACTGTCTTGTTTAACTAGGAATGACAGAAGGAATATTTATTTTCTTGTAGGTAATGAATACGTTTATGGAAATTGAATTATATATAAAGGATAAGTAAAAAAATTTAAAAACTTTGTTATTCAAGTTCTTTTGGGTAGACAATATTCTTTGTTTTTCCATCTTTAGCAAAAACAAATATACTTCTCTACTGTCAAACTCTAAGCATCCAGCATACATCAAACCCATATGAAAAACATAGATTTTCTAAGTTCCACACACTTGTAGTAATTTGTTTTGGCTTTTTGATGGTCACCGAGAAATCAAGTCAAATGAGGAACTGCAGTGTTTCCAATCGAAAAAGGCGTGTAGGTGGGAATAATGGGAATGCGTGGAATAAAAACATCTTATTAAATTAATTTTTCTTTAATAATAGTTGCTTCACTTTTCACCGCATATTGATTTTTTGATTCTGATGCTCGTGATCAGGTAGCATATAAATGTTGTCTTTCGATTCTTACCGCTTGCTGATTTTGAGATTCTGAAGAACGTGAATTTGCAATTCGTAAAAGATATGCTTTCTAGCTCGGTTGTCGTTCCTCGTTTGTTTGAGAAGCTCAAATTGGCTTATTTTTACGTGTTACACAGGTAGATCTATTAATGTGACGAACATTTGGGGCATATTTTTTTGCCGAAGCAATCAACCCGATATACGCTTGTATAACCGAAATATTGTTTGTCGATTCACTGAATAAATAAAAAAAAAGATTAAAATGAAATCTTCAATCCACATTTCAATTTTATCATGTCAGAACATCATTTCTTGAACGGCCAAGCACCACGTGCTCGTGCGAGTTAAATGATATTTTTACTCATTTTAATTGTTTCATCGAATGAGTCACTTTAGTATTGAATTCGCATTCGCACTGAATACGCATTTATTGTTAAAAAATATCGCATTTCCTATTTATTTCATTTCATATAATCACACGTTCAAAATGGCATTTTTTCTAGGTTTTATTTGATGTAGTCATTGACTTATTTTTTTTAATCATACCTTTTATAAATGCAATGGCAACGTGTTATTAAAAGTTTATTTTTTGAGATGCTCGGGCAGATAATAAAATTTTTATTTTTCGCCAGCGGATTTTGGTCGACGCTAGAAAACTTCATGCCCAAAACAATATCATGTTCTCATATGATAAAAAAAATTGCTGTTTGCACTGAAAAATTTCCATTATATGTATAACAAATTGATTGGAATCGATAATAATAATTCTACTTTGTATGTTCGAGTCCAAGTACGGATATGGTTGTTCTTCCCCCCTGTGTATCTGTTAGATGTGCGGAAAAGCCCATCTCCGTGTAAAAAGTGATCGTGCAAGCGAATGTGTGCCATCTTCATTTAAGTTAGAAGTTAGTCTTCTGTCCTAGGGTGTGCAGAAGCTGCTGTATTCCCTTTCCATTTGAGCGCGGACACGACATCATCATCAAAATATTGTGAGTTGTTATTATAAAATGTATTTATTTGCATGCTTTGCCAATGCGCATATATTTTTCTGAACAAAAAAATAATTGAGGATTAAAAAAGAGGAGATGGATGTTGCTTTTTAAATCATGATGGTGGGCTTAGTGCTTTATTTTGTGTGAAAAAAACTAAAGGTTTTAACGATTGGAAAAAACATTTCAGAAAGTAAGAAAAGTATTGAGAACAGGCACAAAGCGAAAACTTTTATTCCGAAAAGGTAATTCTAGGCGATAAATTGATTTTGCAAGGCATCAAATGGATTCTGAAATTATGTATTCAAGTAATGTTTTGAAATTTGCTGCTGGCGCGATAAAACTTCTCAGTGTTACGAGTTCAACATTCCGAGACAAAGGAAGTCACATTTTTTTATTTTTTGTTTTGAATCACCTAACATTGGAACTTTAGAATTAATATTAGAATACGATGATTCTTTTTGAAAAAAAACAAACACAGAAAATAGATTGCATTCTTAAACAAGGTAAACCAGTTTTTTTTAAAATAAAAAACAACATGCGATGAATTCAAAGAGCTTAGTTTATATATAAAAAGGGTAAATAAAATAAATAAGGAATTAAAATAAAATTGTTGACTCCACCCAATTCATTATTTATTCAGATCAGTTAAACTTTGTAATTAATTATGCTTTATTCAAAGTCCAATCACGTAAAAGGATTTATTTAATTTACGTAATTAAGTAATTATGCAGCAACTGAAACAAATAATTTAGTTTTAGAGATATTTTTAGATACCAATCTTATGATAATATGCACTAATAATGCGTTTGGTACATATAAAAGGGGTCAACCTTTTTATTAAAAAATAAAAACTCGCAACCAGAGAAAGTTCTTTGCTCAATTCATATTTTTGATTTTGGTCAGAACCCATACTGCTTATTGTTATCTTCAAGTATTAAAATTATTACATTCATTCAAAAATTATTTGAACGTTGCTATTTCTCAGCTAACCATTGAAATAATGTAATTTTCCTCAAATTATTTCTATAATTAAACGCTTTCACTCATTTAAGAAATGAAACAAAGTTTATAGTTAATTTTTCAAAGATTTTAGTCATGTTTTTTTCCAAAATTATTGAGATAAGAAAAGATCTTGAATAAATAATTAATCTATTGAGTAAGTTAAAAATCTTTTGAAATTCGGAATCGGATTTTCTTAAAGTGAGCTATAGAAAGTTCAGTGCCTAAGACCGCAAAATGTCTAAATACACAACTGATGGGAAACATAAATTATTATTTTTTATCCGTATTTTACAATTATGCTAAATTTGCAGAGTAATTGATTGGAACTTTTAGAATAATGTTTAATTTTAAAAAATATATACTTCAATAAATAATTATACATTTTAATAACCTTAAAAATAGCATATTAATTTGTAAAATCTATATTTTAACTTTAAGGTTTAGAGATAAGATTAAAATAATTTCGTACTCTTTGAAATATTTTCTAAAATCTAATTTTCTTTTCTAAAATCATTTTTTCAAATGATTAAGAAAGAGAAGTAATAAGTTTTTCAAATAAATGTAATTTTTTATCTGAATCAGTAAAATTCATCCGTAAATATATGAATGAACAAAAAATTATTACATATTGAATAACGAATCTTCTAAATTAAGTTAAAAAATATTTAAATTCCGTCAATATTTCAAAAATAGCGTCTATCGTTTAATTCAAAATATTTTCAATTTTTATACTTTATACTTTTTCATATCATTCGACATTTATCTTCAGAATCCTTTAAACATAGTTTAACATACTGAAGTTGATTTTGTAAACACATTCAAATGAATGTTTGCTCTTTTCTTAAAAAAACCCAGGTATTTCTTTAAATTAGCATTTGTGTTGTTGTGAGCAAAATTCCAGGTATTTAAAATCCCGTTTGATGGTGAAAATTAAAAAATTACTAAAATTAGTTTTAAAACGAAAACTCCATTAACACGTTAAGTACCATACCGATTTTGCCTTCCTTTTTGTTCTGCTTACAATTTCTGCCGATATTCACAATGTTTAAATTCATCGCCAGATGTTAACCATGTTTTCATGTAACAAAGAAAGATTTTGATTCGGTGCATTCATCAATTTCTTAACAGAGTGTTTTATATCGTATAAATGTTATATTGTAGTTTACACTGTCACGAATTAAACGGAGAGTTTCGTGTTATTCATTGGTGTTGCGTAATGTTCTAAAAAGAAGTAAAAATAAAAATTCTAAAGCTAAATAAGAGTATAAAAAATAAATGTTAAGGATTTACAGAAAATTACAGTTCGAAATACGCAAACGATTTACAGAAAATTACAGCTCAAAATACGCAAACGATTTACAGAAAATTACAGATTAAAATAGGCAAACGATTAACAGAAAAACTCATCAGATCTATTATTATTTTAAAAAATAAATTGTATAATTATAGATTTTTATATTTATTATCAAGCAGTATTTTTTGATTATAAATTTATCTAAACATGTTTCAAGCATTTCATTTCTACTCTTCCGCAATTCTTTTTAATTTCTTCATGTAGATATGCTACAATTATAGATATTGCCCAGGTCCATCATATTAAGCAGGCTATTGTCTAAGGTCCCTTAAAGTTTAGATGGCTCCCAGCTCTTTAGAATTTTTAGCGATATTTCAAAATTTATTTTATTTTGAGATGTAATTTAATAATCAAAATCATTATATTCAATTAAAACTTACAATCATTATGAAAATTAATTTTGAAATATTAATCAAGTAACATTCTTAATTTATTACCATTCGTAAGTTTTATGTTGCGTTATTTCATAATTATAATAAAAGAGGCTTTATAATATAAAAAGATATTTTATCTTATTATAAAATGTTTTTAGAATGTATTAAGAAAAATTTTGAGTTATTAAATAGTTGCTTCTAAATTTTAGATGCAGATTTTTTTATATGCTATATATTGAAGTCAATTAGAAAGTTATCTGCATTTAAAAACATTTTGATATTTATATTTTTCATTATTTTTAGTTAAAACTAATTATATAAAAATTAAAATTCGTAAGAAATATTTGATTTTTTGAATGGGAAAACCTGACCCACGATTTATATTGTGCCACGGGCCTTAGAAAGACTAAACCGGCTTTCATCTTACATGCCATTTAGTCTTGCAATTTTTAATTAAAAATAAATTCAATAGAAAACGACTTTATATTTTACAATACTAGTAAGGAAAAGCAAGCAAGTAATTTTTTAAAGAAGCAAGTAATCATTTACATATTACAAGCAAATAATTTGTAAATAAAAATTCAAGATTTTTTTATTACGTTTAAACAGGCTTTGACTTTGCATGTTAAGTAAACTTCCAATTTTTAATTACAAATAAAGTCAATCGAAAACGACATTATTTTACGATACAAGTACTTTGTAAATTAAACGCAATAAATTTTTTATAACGCTTAAACCGGCTTTGATCTTGCATGCCATGTAGTCTCCAAATTTTAATTAAAAATAAAGTCAATTGAAAATAACATTATGTTTTTTATATTTTATGATACAAGTTCTCTGCAAATTAAACGTCATAAATTTTTATGACGCTTAAACCGGCTTTGATCTTGCATGCCATGTAATATTTCAATTTTTAAATAAAAATAATAGAAAATGACATAATATTTTACATTACAAGTACTTTGTTAATTAAACGTCATACATTTTTAAAGACATCGTCATCGGGGAAAAAATGAATTGCTCGTCACATTTTAGTTTTCAAAAAGTTTCATACACAACATTTTGATACATTACACTAATAAATGCGATCAAAATTACAGCAGCGTTTAAAGTCAAAATCCATCTGTGGTTTAGAGGCGGTATCCGCTAATCTCACTCAACTATATTTCGAAGACGAGAAGTGGTGAGATGAATGTCTTATTTATAACAAAAACACAAACGACAGTTATTAGTAGTACAATGTATACTTACCCTCTTGAAAGGAATCCGACTTCGCTCATTCATTGATAATGAAAGACACGGAGAACCTAATTGGCAGTTTCGCGCAGAGCATTGCCACCCGAACGGAAGCAATATTTCTATTAGCGCTCTTGTTTTGAAGGCTACTCAGCCTATTCAAGGTTCGAAGACACTATTTTATCTGCAGAAGTTCTGGAAGCATCTCCGGACTTTTTCTTTTGATATCTTTATATGGCATAATGCATTCGTCGTGTCTCTTCCCTTTAGCATATTTCCGTCATTTCGCATGATTTGCCTTTTTTTTATTAATACTCAAAAACATATTAATTTTAATTAATATGTTTTAAATTAAAATATTAAATTTAATTATAAAAGTTGTTAATAATTAAAGTATTAAATGTAACGATAAAAGTTG
>JAOUZG010010699.1:5706330-5725525 GCA_026289955.1 Argiope argentata
ATTAAATTTACTGATAAAAGTTGTTAATATATAAAGTATTAAATTTAATGATAAAAGTTATTAATAATTAAATTATTAAATTTAATAATTATTAAATTAAATGAATTTTAAAAATTATTACTAAATTTTTTGCGTCTTCTAAAAACGGAAATTTTTTTCTAAATTTTGCACCGACACATTAATCTAAAATAAAGAATCAGTGGAAAATTTCAAGAAAAAAAAATTCTTTTCTAGAAAAAAAAAATTCTTGCGAATTTATAGTAATTCTAAATAAAATTTTATGAGTGTCTCTTTTTTCACTTTCTCTTACATGTAGTATAAAGAAAGTATAGTAAATGTTAAGAAATTCGAACTTGAGAATTTGGCGTATCTCCAAATTTTTAGATCTACCTCCCTATGTTCGAAAAACATATTTTTGGGAAATATCCGTCTGGCTGTGACAAAGATAACTAAAAGACGCTTTGAGCTGGATGGCTGAAATTTGGTAGACTACCTTTACACTGAATTTGAACTTTTCTATCAAATTTTAAGTAAAATTTGTTCTGAGAAAGTCCGTCTGTCCAAATATAATTTAATAACAACAACAAAACGAAATCTAGATATATAAGATTCGGTACACAGATTTAATATTTGTAATGTATACACCTGTCAAAGTGTGAGCCGAAACCAACAGTGGATGAACTGTCTGTTGGTCTGTACGTTTAAAAACACGTAAAAGCGATAATTCAAAAACACCTTGACTTAAATATATCGAATTATGTGTAGGATTTTCTGAGTACAAGTCAAATCTTCATTTCAGTTTATTAAGATAAACGTACCTAAAGTAGAAATTAGATTTGCGAGTGCTATTAACCCCAAACCATGGATTAATTGCCAAAAAAAACTCACCATGTATCACACTATAGATTCAATAAAAATGCTAAATTCGTCATAACAGCTAATATTTCGTAATTATTGTACTCAAAGGAAATCCGTCTGTCCGAATAAAATTTAATAACAACAACAAAACGAAGAGAACTTGATACATAAGATTTGACATACAGTTTGAAAATTTATAGTGTATACACGCGCCAAAGTTTGATCTGAAACTAATAATGGGTAGACTGTCTATTAATCTATACATTTAAAAGCACGTAAGAGCGATAATTCAAAAAACAAAATGACATAAATATATTAAATTAGGTATGAGATATTTTTTGGCCACAACTGCAGTTTTGTGTCAAATCTTTATTTCAATCGATTAAGAAAAAAGTGTCTAAAAAGAAATTAGATTTTCGAGTAGATACTATTAACCGAATGCCAAGGATTACTCTCCAAAAAAATTAGCCAAATATAACACCATCGATTCAGTAAAAAATGCTAAATTCATGCTGACAGTTAATATGCCAGCGTCTTGGCATAGGGGTAGCGCGTATTCCCCGTGATCTGGGCATCCCGGTTTCAAATCCTATTTAGAACACAGAAGAATGAATATGCCTTCTCTGTGAGGCGTTTGAATGCGCTCTCCCCGAAAAAAAGGGGCTGTGCAGGCGAATGTGATGAGCGAGTTGTAGAACTCGTACTCTTGGCCCTAGTTGGCACTACTACAAATAAGAGACGCTCATTGGGCTTAAATCGCTGACTACCTCAGCGAGCTTGTCCGTGACAAGTGCCATAAGACAAAACAGCAACAGTAAATATTCCGTAATTATTCTACTCGAATGGCATGCAAGTCTTTCTCTTGCATGACGAGTTTATAAGAGAGTATGCGAGAAAGTTTTGGGAAGACAATTCCCACTAGTTACTTTCTTTTATATGATACAAAGATAAAATGTTGTAATAATCAAAGAATTCGAACACAAAATTTTGACAAATCTGCACGTATCAGGATTTTATGAGCAATATATATATATATATATATATAAGCCGCCTTTGGCGACCAGTCCGTTCGCCAGTATTAATGCTCGCTAAAATTTTCATATTATATTTTATGCAGCTGTGTCTCATAACAGGTTTTTCACCAAAATATTTTTAAACCAAACAAATTTTGATAATCATATAATTCATTTATATTATTATTTTCTTCAGATGTTCTGTTCATTGTACTACTCATCTTTCTCTTTCTATTTTTTTCTTCCTGCCCAGATTTTATTTTGAGCAGGCATAGATTAAATATTCATACCGACTAATAATAAAAACAACTATTTTCTTTCTTTTTTAAACATCCCGTTATCTATGAATGAAAACCAACTGACTTCGCGTATTTCTTTCTAAACAAATCATAATTTATTACTTCCTGCTATCTAACTCAGTTGGTATGGGGGAAGGAAATAAAGATTTTTGGCGGGAAAGTAAGAAAAGTATCGTTTTAACTATTTTCCTCGGAGTTTTTTTCATTTTTTTTCTCCATAAGAACCATCCTCGTATCTTAACGAAAATATTTTTAAAAAATTAGCCGAATCGGTCCAGCCGTTCTCCAGTTTTGCGCTTAGCAACGCATTTCGAGTTGCATTTTTATTAATATAAGATATATATATATATATATATATATATATATTTGTGGAATTATGTCTATCTGTCCATCTATTTGTGTGTGAACACAGTAGCTGAAGAAAGCTTTGAAACCAGACAGATAAAATTTGAGGTACATCAATTGCAATCAATCAATCACAAAATTTGATTTACATCAAATCAAATAATGTGCATCAAATTTACACATTTCTGTCGAATTTTGAATAAAATCAATTCAAAAGAAATATTGTCTGTCTTGCTATCCGAATATAAATTAATGTGATAACTATAAAACGAAGAGAGCTAGATGTATAAAATTTGGTAGACAGTTTTGTCATTTAGATAAACTCCAAACAAATTCGTACGAAGTATGGCAACGGATTAATCGTCTTTCGGTATGTCCTTTCACAAATATGTGAACGCAATTGCTCAAAAACGCAATAACGAAAACGAATTCTGTATGTCATTTTGTGACTACTACAGCAATTCCGTATCAAATATTGGTTTGAATGGACCAGAAAAATTGCGCCCTAAATACACAGTTCAGTTTTCTTGTGCTTGTGCAATAACCGTATCCAGTGATTGGTTGCCAAAGATCGAACATGAATTGGTTCTTTCTTAACTATAGTTAATCAATTTATACGCCTAATAATAATAATAATAATATATACACATTTATTAGAGAATGTGCGAGAAAATTTCAGCAAGACCACTTCAGTTGACTTCATTTGCAACTTGCATAATTTGCATTAGTTCAAAAAGAAGGGTAAATATTTTTATTAAGTTAACTTTCCAAAAAAACCCTATTTGAATGAATAGTGGCAGTTCATCATCGCAATTCTTACGACTAATATTAACTCCTTTGTTACTGTTGTTCATATAAAGCCAAAGTGTTTGTAATTACAGACGCAAAATTACTTTTTTATGAATTTTAAAGAACAGCACTGTAAAATAAAAAGAATAAACTCCTATTTCACATTTACAAGAAAATCACCGAAATGAAATCGATGTTGCCTTTTAAGGCATCATTGTTTTTTTAGCTTTTTTAAAATTTTTGTTCGCAGTTCTAAAATTCTATCAAAAAATTTCTGACTTGATCATTATTTTTGATCGCAATGACTGGTTGCATCAATCTTGTTTGCGAAATCTTGAGCATTTTATACACTTACACATTAAATGTCGAAATGAAATAAAGCTCATACCAACATAAAGATTAATATTAATGATATTTCGCATCAACAAAACATTATACATATAAAAAAAACTCTTATAGCTACTAAAATACTGGGACATAAATTGTTTTAATCCTGAAATTTAATATAGAGTAGGCAAATTTGATTGTTTGACAAAATAAATCTTGCAATTGTGAGCAACGATTTTCAAAGAAACTAATATTTACTAAAACAGACTATGGAAAGAGTTTCCTTAAAATATCGTTTCCGTTTTTACTAGAAATTGTTGAGTTGTCTAAATTTAATCGTGTCGTTGAAAAGATGTTCCAAAAAATCTGGGACAATTATATTATTCGAATATCTATTATCTCTTTTCTTTCAACTATTTGAATCATTTCCAAAAATAATTTGATCGCATTCTTTTTGTTCACCCGAGTTTAATATAAGATTTGTGTTCTTAAATTGAAATTTTTTTATTAAAAAAGAATCTATCCGTGATGTAATTAGAAAAATTATAAATTCTAGCATGAATTTATTTTCTAATTAAATTAAATTCGAATTTCTTCTTAATGCTTGGTTAAGAATTAAATAGCCATGAACCTTTTACATTTTCTATAATAAAACAGAAAATTTAATTGCTTCCAATAATTAACACAGCTAAAAAATAAATTTTCATGCCTATTTCTTATTTCTTCTTCGATTTATTTCTAAAATTCTAAATTATTTAGAAGTAATTCAAAATACTGATTAAACTATTAATTATTCAGAAGCTCTTATAAATTGTGTTAAAAATGTAAATTATTCAAAAATAAAAATTAATTTTCAAAGAACTACCTTGGGTCGCCACTGTGACCTGGAAACAGACTTTTAACCTTAATACAAGACGATTGGGGATTCAAGACCAAGCGAATTTCAAATAAAGAATCATTGGAACTAAATGTCCTTCCGCCAATACAAAGCGGAAGTTTACAGAGGAAGCGCCAACTAAGTTGTTGCCCCTTTATCTGACAACGGTCGAAGCCCATCCTGAAATAACCCTTTCGTAACATCAGAATAAGATATTAAATTAAACAAATATCCCAGATGTTGATATATTGATATAGAAAGGTCACTCACAGTTAGTGTGAAAAGGAAGTTCAACCATAATTTTCTTTTTCTTTCTTTCTGTCTTTTTTTATCATGTCAGAAAATATTATTTTATTAATGAGGTTTTGTAGCGTCAACATAAACCCGTAGGCGAAAAATAAAAAAATCCGTAGGTGAAAATTTGAAGTTTTATTATCTGCGCGAGTACCTCAAAAAATCAACTGTCAATAACGGTTTGCCATCGCATTTACAAAAGCTCTGATTTTTTAAAAAATAAGTTAATGACTATAGCAAATGTATTAAAGAACGTCTTGAAAACAAATACACGTCAACTATTTATTATCATGTCAGATCATGATGTCATTTTGGGAATGAGCGTCAACAAAAATCCGTAGACGAAAAATGGAAATTTTATTATCTGCACAAGCCTCTCCAGAAATCAACTCTTAATATTATGTTGTCATCAACTTTACAAAAGCTCCGATTAAAAAAAAATTGATGACTATAGCAAATAAAACTTAGAGAAATGTCACTTTGAACACGTGATTATACGAAATGAAATAAATAGGAAATGTAAGATTTTTTAAAAACAATGAATGCGAGACAAAGTTTTTTGGATCGTTTGCAATACAAATGTGACCCATTCACTGAAACGATAAAAATGAATAAAAATATAATTTAATTTTGCACGAGCACTTGGTACTTGGCCGTTCAAGAAATATTCTGACATGATACATTGAAATATGCATAGCAAATTTCATTTTAATCTTCATTTTTTTACGATGCAAATTATCCCCACCATTTTGGAGAATGGATATCTTATGTTTTATGGAGCTTGGCGAAGTCTTGGCATCTTACAAAAACGATCTTGGTGTAATCTGAAACTCGTCAATTAAACCTGGAGTCGTAAAAGTGAACAAACACGAACTCTTCTTGCTTACATTTGAAGAGCGGAGATTTGAAACCTGGTTCCACAGAAGATAAATCGCATGCATTGACTAGGTTTAGTTATATTTCTGTTCCTTTCAAAGCAACATATATCTACAAGGGCTACTTGGGGATGGGCCTCATTCACAAATAACCCTTGCTGACCCTCGTCATCGGACTCGTGCGATGAATTTTAATTTAATCATAATATTAAAAAAATATTACAAACTGTGCATTGAATTAAATTAAAAACAACAATTAAAATTACGCGAAGAAATGTCCAGGAATAAAGCTGATATTTAAGAAGTACTTTTTAAAATTTAAAATAATAAAAAAAACTTTGTGAGTTTATAGTTTTGGAAGATATGATCATTTATTTTTATAATTAAAGCAGCGACTACACATTAAATGACGGTTAAGCTATTATTGTGCACGGTTTGTTTTCCTCATTTTGTTTTCTTCAACTGAATATAATTTTTGATAAGACGGTGATCCTAATAATAAATTGCATCTTCATCACCTTGAGAAATGTTTAATCAAATACATTAATAAAAATATTTAATTTATCAATCTAAAACATTTATAAAATGATTTCTTATATACTATGGTTATTGCCATTCGATATTAAGTATATTGGGGCTTTATATACATAGAAAACATGCAAAGATATCAAGAATTACATATTTTTTCCAATGGTTTACATAAAAACAAGTCTAACAGTATATTAATGTTGTTGTTGAAAAGTGTATTAATAAACACATTTTTCCATTTAAATACAAAAAAAAAAGAATTTTTTTAGCTTTTCTTATATGAAGTATAAACTCTAAAAAGCAAAGATGAGATGTTGTAAAGAAGTCGTAAAACTTATCTCCCTTTGAAGAGACACATGTTCGATTATTGTTACTTCTGACCAGCAGTGAGAAGATTCTTCCTTTGTTACGTATTGTGTTTCTCCCGCTTTGATGTTACCCTTTGAGCTTGAAGGGAGTTAAGATAATAGGCCACCCATGTGAGTTACGGCCCTTAGAAGAAGGAAACCATGTCAAAATACCAGATGTAGCTATTTCTTCTATTAACTACCCGAACTGGAATAAAGTTCCGATAATGAACAACACATGCGTTTACGGCCCTTTGAAGAAAAAAGTACTGAAACCTCCATATGTGAATTTTTCTCTATTGAGAAGGGTCTGCTAGGGGCGTGTAGGAGTAGAAAATATTCCCATTGTTAATTGCTGACCATTGGGAATATATCTGAAGAATTATTGGATGACAGGCATCTCCTGCGCGCCAATGCGAAACTGGGAGGCGGAGTTTGACCGAGGTTAAAATGGAAGGTTTTAAAGGAAGAGCGACGAGAGCTGATACATCGAGGAGTAGAGCTGATCCGAGACGAGCTGTGAGCTGAGTTGAAGAGCTGGACAGTTGAAGAGTACCACGTGATCTCGAGTTTATTGATTAAAGATCTACCGGAAGTAATCCGTAGATCTCTTGAGCTACTGCAGTGGCTGGATAAGATAACAGCCAGTTAATTTTCCCTTGTGATAGTTGTGGAACTATTATCCAAGACGTAAATATTTCCCAGCATATTAACCTAAAGGTCGTGTTTTTTTTTGTTAATTATAAAGCTGTAAATAAAACCTTTGTGTTTAAACGCTACCTGTTTATTTGATCTACCGGGATCAAGTCATTACAATGTCATTAATTATTAAAAATTCTGTAGCAAATGTTCCTATGAATAACCAACTTGAGCAAAAATGGGTAAGCTAGGACCATTCTTACACCGTGAAATAACACTGAAGACAAATAAATAACGGGATCATTGTTAAAACTAAGCCATTTTGAAAATAATAACGAATTTTATTTACAATTCCAACAAATAAATATAAAGCAATTCAGTAAAAAGTCAGAATATATTAATATTTAAAAAAAATAAGAGGATTCATAAAGACAAGAAGAATTCTGTTACAAAAATGAGTCCTGACACCAACAAAATACTTCTCAGATTATAATATAAAGTGTGTGGAATTTTTTTAATAACGATTTCTACTTCTGGGTATTTATGACTTCTTTACGAAGAAGGTTTTGTTCACTGGCCGATCTTCGGCGCAACAATTCGGCGCCGTTCAGGACACAGTTGACGAAAGCGAGGACAAAGGCCATCACTCCGACCCAAAAGAAGGTTTCTCGTCCGCCAAAGATCCGAAATCCGTATCCACCCAGCAGACAACCAGCTGCAACACCTAGTTTTATAAGCATAAAGAATCAAAAATAACCCAAGTGAACGGTATAGAAATCATATTTGCATAATAAACGAATAAATACTTTTTTTTTCTATATACATGAAATATGGTATTTTTAAATTTTCTTTTATTCGGAATTTCTGGAATTCGGAAACTTTAGTTCATTATTAGTCTTAAAATTTTGAATAAAAATGCATGTACCAATCTGATATTTCTATTAAAAATTCATTGTATTGTCGATGTGTGAGAGGCGGATTGAGATAGGCCCGAACTCCCAATCTTATGGTTAGTAGCCGAGTAAAAAACTGATCGAGCAAAAAAGGGCCCTTCCGCTCGAAGGATATTATCTGGCTTATATAGTAATCACCAGTGAGTCGGTGGATTAGACGAGCGATACATATGAAAGGTGTTGGTGGTGATGTTAACAACTGACGCATTTAATGTATTTCCAGGTCTTTAAGTTGCCGATAGAGGGCGCCACGACAATTGAACGAAGCTACGTGTGAAGGTTGCGTTTATCCAAGGTCGGTCGCCGGGTTACCATTGGCGGTGTGTGTGTGGCAGATAGCGCTAGGGCCGAACTCCCAATCTTATGGTTAGAAGCCGAGTAACATATCCGTTGGGCCAAAAGTGCACTTCAGTCCGAGGGATGTTATCTGGCTTATATAACATTCACCACAGTATAAATTGTATTTTGACAAAATGCAGTACATCTTCGAACGTTAATAACTTCAACTTCGAATACAACTAATTTATAAACATGCGAGTGAAGCAATTGAGTCAAGATAAGCCGTTTCAAGATCATATTGGAAATTTTTTTAGCAATAAATAGGTAAATTTCTGGTTAATTTTCAAAAAAAAAAATCTCGTTAACCAATCTTGTTAGTAATAATTCTTCAAGCATTATATAACAGTACTTCAAATTTTATCGATAATAGACCCGAAAAAATCCAGATGAAATTCAACCCAGAGCAATTCTTCTACGCGAGCCAAGGTTAAATCTAGTGATTCATTCTACACACATCAAAATAATAGAAAAAGCATATATTATAGAGAATAAATATAATGTTCAGTACTAAACACGCACGCACACACACACACATTATAGAACAATGCGTGCCGGCTTGCTCGCGTGTCTTCCTCGTGTTCTGGGAGTCCCGGTTCGGGCGTGATTGTTCTGTGTGCTATCTGTGAGATGAGAGATTGTGCCTCCTGTGAAAAGGGGCTGTGCAAGCAAATATGGTGGGTGTGTAGTTAAGTCGTATTCTTGTCCCTAGTTGGCGTTGCTTAAAGCACAAGAAACGCTCTTTTCGGCTTAAATCTGCTGTTGTATCAGCGGGAGGCTCGTCCATGGCAAGTGCCATTAGTAACAATATCAACAAGAACAATGTATATGTAATTTCCCCTTTCTTCAGAGATTATCTCTGGCTTAGTTATTGGACCATCATAATGGTAACACTCCCCTCTCTTTATCTTATTTGGCTATAAAAAATGAACATAACCGCATTAAGATTTATCTCAATGACACTCTCTTAGATAGGTGTTGTCAGTCAACATTCATTCTCCTTCACTCCCAATCATTACACCACTCAAAGAAATTACCTTCCATAAAGCACAAAGATCTTAGATATCGGGCTATGTACAGTTGCATCAAATCAGCAAAAAGACATCATGACATTGAACAGGGTGTTTAGTGGAATTATATTAATGTTCCATTTTAAACAACACAATTGCTATTTAGGGGCGGACCTCATAAGATGGTCATGGATAGATGACGAGGGCGACACCTGAGCTGGCATGGTTCTCCTTATATACCACAACACATTATCAGGAGGACGTTTGACCTGGATAGATTTAAAGCGTAACACTCCCCCTTACACCACAGTTCTTCGGTGGAATCAGGTTTTGAAACTGAAACCCTACGGCTCACGAGCCAAGACCTTGCAAACGCGGAAATGTCTTGAGCAGGGGAACGAAAATTTATAGAGAAATTATTTGAGTATGCCCACGACATCGGAGCTAACCGATAAAAACCAAAATAATTTTTTAAGAGAAATATCGAAGGAAATCGAAACTGATGATAACTGAAGTCAACGAAAACCGAGATATCTGTATTACAGCTCTTATTTAATATTTAAAGAGTTCAGTGGTATTATCTTTTTTAAAATGTTGTATCGATTGTTTTCATTCACTAATAATGAAAAATCTAAAATTCTAAAACTTAGTCCTTTCCCCATTCTCTTCCAAAAAATGATGCCTTTTATAATTTAAGAAACATCGTGAAATAAGAAAAATAAGCAATTCTGTAAAATCATCTAATAAATGTACCAGGGGTGTTCAAATGAAAAGGTACCAAACGTCATAACAAAGTAATCGTTAATATATTTGCTTATGCCGCTACGGGAGAACATAGCGAGGCATTTAGGGATGCTATTGGAATCTCCGGCGTAGAACGGAGCATGTGCAGGAGAGATAGGTGGCTCTTGGAAAGAGAGCGGTCCAATTGGCGTGGCAGTTCATGTGAAGGCAGCACATTACAAAATTCGATGATTGGTCCGTGATTGGTATGATATTTTCTGTGGTCCATCAAAAATAAAAGACAATGACTACTTATGGAGGTTGTTGTTCTGCTCTATGATAACGCATGCCCACACGTCTCCAGGGTTACACACACGGAACTAGCAAAGTTCAAGTGAGAGCAGCTCAGCCATTCACCCTAAAGCCCGAACATGCAGTCACAGTCTTCATGTGTTTGGTCGCCAGAAAAAATATCTGAAAGAGAAGAAGCGTTTCAATGAGGATGTTGAACTCAAGGACATTGTGAAGCTCTAGATCTCGTTATGGCCACAGAAATTCTGGTAACAAGGAATCCTTCGGCTTGTTAATCAATGGAATCGTTGTGCTCAGGCCTATATTGTATACTATGGTGTATGGTGAATAAAGTCTTCATTTATACCTACAGTGTCGCTTCGAACCCTTAAATTTGAACACCCATTGTGTTTTTAAGAATTATGTGTTACGCATTTGAGAAACTAAGCTCGGTAAAAATAAGTCGGAAACTTACCTAATCCTTCATACACACCGCTGGCCAAACCTTGCACAGTTGCTTCTGTTCCTTCAGGCGCGATTATTTTAGCATAAGCCGTCATCGCGGCATACAAACTGCCGTGGCATGGTCCTTGCAGAGCTTCAATCAGAAGGCACCACCATGGGTTCACTATGTAAGAATAACTGAAGAATCTCACCCCATACGACGCAAAAGACACTATGAAAGTGTTCATGTGTCCAATTTTCAAAATAATCCATCCAGACAAAAAGAAGAATGGCAATTCGCCAAGAAAACACAGAACAGCTGAAGCACATCCCAAAACGAACTGACTTGCATTGAGATCTCTTAAATATAAAAATATATAATAACTGGCAATGCCTCTGTAGAGTCCGGTGAAGAAGGCCAGACACATGAAGAGTATGATTCTGGGTTTAATGATAAGACTACTGACATCTCTAAAAATGTTTTTAGATGTTCTGGCATCTGCAAGTTGCAGCTTAGGTATCACAAGCAGATCTATCACAAAAAGACCAACTGACATATAAAAGCCTGCTGAATAGTTGTATTTACTTGATGAGCCAGTCACCAGTTGGTTCAAGTAACCAGCTAACAAAGCAAAGGCTCCCCAACCGATCGTCCCCCATAATCGCTGCTTACCATACATTTCAGTCTTTTCGCCAAGAGCACTGAAGCAAGCAGCATCCGAGAGGGAGGCAAGGGAACCCATGCAGATATACATGACAAATGCCAAAATACTGATGGCACACAGCTGCAGAAGAGAATTTTCAGGTGTCTTTCCACCTTCATTTGAATCTTTCAATTCTTCACACGTACCTGTAGTAGTATTATAGCAATCAGTTATTTGATCAATGCAGTCAGATACACTATTTGAATATTCTGTATCCCATAAATGCTCATCTGTTAGAGTTTCTGAGAATGCGGTATCGTCGCAAGTTGAATTGTTAGAATCACAGCGATAGCATTTTGAGACACAGAGATTATTACAAAGGGATGTATTCGTTCTACAACTATCCACATCAAATTGAAGAATGTAAGAAGTATTTTGATAGCAAATCAGAGAATTGTTTGTGGCTGTTGGAGTTGTTTCTGGAATGAAATTTATTCCCAAGTCTGCCGAGATATTCATGAGGACGAGGCACACAAGCACGAGTTTTAGTTTTCCGAAGTGGTCAGCCAGACCGCCAAGCAGAGGCCTGGAGACCACGGTGAGGGAGGACATGGCGGCAAAGATTATTCCTATGGCATCAGCTGTGATTCCCAGCTGCTGGGCATACACTGACAGGAAAGCAATCACTCCTGCCAAAGCTGTGGTCAAGAAACAAAACATTTGATACACATTCCAATTACTTTATGTATGAATACATTAAATATCTATATTATTGTAAAATTTCTTGTATTTCGCTGTAGGTGTGAGCCCATAAAATTGTATATAAGTTGTACATAATTAGTGTTTCTGTTCTCTATCTTACTTTTTAGGGTTGAGCTTTCTGTATTAGTTTTAACATTTAAATTCTTGTCAGTTTCTTCCTCCCGCTCTCTATTTTTTTTTGTCTTTTTTCAATGAATTTTTTAATTGTAAATGATAAATTCTGAAAATAACTTCGGTAATATTTACCAATCATTAAATTAGACATTTTACTATATTAATAAAATGCGTCTTTTCTTATACCAGCCCAATAATAATTTTTTTTTTGAATTTTTAGTTTGTTCCCCTTTTTATATTGTTATTCCCCTTTATGTTATATTTGCTATATTTAATGAATACACGTACACAGTTTGAGCCGGCGTCCTGGCCTAGGAGTAACGCGTCTTCCCCGAGAGCTGGGTGTCCCAAGTTCGAATCGTGGTTCGGGCACGATTGTTCTTTTGTGTTCTATCTGTAAGGAGTATGAATGTGCCCCTTGTAAAAGGGGGCCGGGCAAGTGACTGTGGTGAGTGAGTAGCTAAGTTCAAAACGAGAGACGCTCCTTTCGGCTTAAAACTTGCTGATGCCTTGACGACGCTTGTCCAAGGCAAGTGCCACTAATAACAACAATACAGTTTGAAAGTTCTTGTTAGAAATATCCAGCTTGCACTGTAATTTATAGAGTAAATCTAACGATTTTACAAAAAAATTTAAGACCGGGTAAAGCTAGACATTTTTAGACTTAGATATCTGTTGTACGTTCTCTTTGCAATCCAATTACAGCAATTGTTGCAACTTTGCAGTAGTTGTTGTAGCATATTAAGCAATGCAAGTCAGACAAAACATAATTTTGCAGGAATGAAACAACGCAGGTTTCAATAAGATAAACAACATTGTATTGCTAATAGCGTAGATCAGAAGCGAAGTTTATAGCAAAAATATGTTTGTTGTGAATATTCAGGACAAATGTTATCTAACGCAAGTTCCGTCAATGCCAGGTATGGATAATCCAGCTCTTTCAAAAATTGCAGGCAGGCAGTGGATCAGGACAAATGTTTCAGCGTATTTCTTGTTAATATTTTATCAAATAAAATTTAAATAATTAATAATAATTTTTTTCTGAAACCAGATTTTTAATGGATCATTCATTATATGTAGTAATCCAGGGGGGGGGCAGGCATTTTCAGGCATTTTGAAGTAAACATGGTGTGTTCATCCTTTTAGGCCGAAATAGGCAGGAACTATTTATTTGAAATATATTAGCACTCTCTCTCTCCTTTTACAGTAAACGTCTGCTATAACATCATGTAGTAAATTTCAAAGCGCTTACGCTAAAAATATCAGATTTGCTTTGGGAACAGGTATTGTCCGAGCAGGCTATTGTTCGTTTTAATATCCAGAGACGACTACTTTTGGGCATTTATATCTCACTAAGGGGTAAAAAGTGGATGCATGTGCGCATTTCTGAAATTCACTTTGTTGTTAAATGTAAATATATCTTCCTTCCGTTTTTCCTCTCACTCTTAATTTGTGAAATTAAACCCATCCCAACGCGTTTGCAAAATGGTTTTAGAATACGTTGGCAAGCGATATATCCCATAATGATATCCAAACTAAAGCATTCTTTTATGCAGAATTCCTATTGCATATGATTTTCTAACATTTGATTGTGGTGCATAAAATTTCATTGAAATAAGACTGCAAATATTTACCATCCTATACAATACGCTTACAATGAGGCTTCTCTATTTGTCGGACATCCATTTGGAAATGCACGTTTTTGTTGTATCTTAAAAGTTCGGTTGACAATTTGTGACTCAATATATTATAAAAATTCATCTTTTATGAAATAAATATTAATTAAGAATAGACTGTAAATACCATATGTTGAATTACAAAAATGAAACTTTTAAAGCATATTTCAATCTCACTTTTAAATTCATTATAAAATTTCCATAAAAGGTCTATTGGAGAAAAGAAATTAATTGATGACATGTAAATTTTACTTCAACCCAAAATTATTTATATTATTGATTAGTTTGCATTAGAATGCTTTATTAAATTGGAGGATGTTAATAAATTAACCAGGAGCAAAATATTAACCTATTTATTTTATTTATAACTTGGCTTAGAGTAATTGCCTTTATTGAAAGGAGTTTTAAATATATTATTCTTATCTATGTCGAATTCCATAAATAGGAAAAATAAAATTTTAATATTTCAAATCTCTAATTTAATTTAATTATTAATGGATTCGAGCCTCTGAGTTTTTGATACATCATCGTTGAAAGAATAACACGAATGGTTTAAAAGAAAAGACTAATCATATTTTTTGTAATTTATGACTCATACTTGAATTTGCATCCAATAAATCTGAATCATCGATTCGAAAGAACCTAAACACTTCCGAAATTCCAAGAGAATAATGGCAGCATTGTCACCTCATTTCGGTGACTACTATTACTAATGTTATCAATTTAATGCCTTGAAATTTTTTATGTTTATAAATACCTTGAATTATTTTTTGAAGTGTGAAAATGATGAGCTTCACGTAGTATGAAGTTGTTCCAATTCTCTCAGTTAGCTTATAACTTTATAAAAGATCAAATTACAATGTATACATTGATGTTATTTGAATTGAGAGTAGCGAGGTTTCTATCAACAAATTACATATAATTATTTTGTTGGTGACCACTTTCTTAAATGCATATTTTAAGGCACAGTATTTGCAAAATACCTTGCAGAAAACAACAAAGCTTGCCCTTTTTTCAAATTTGCTTATTACCCTGTAATATTATCAGTTATATATAAAATTTTGAAATTGCTTAAGCTTTACAATGAAGCACGGCTGTAATCGAAAAAGAACAAAAATTAAAAGATGGTGTTTTATTCTCAACTGCATAGCTAAATGTAATGATAAATAATGAAGTGTTTTTATTCCTCAGCTCCTTAGTTAATCCTTTTGGTCAGACTAGATACTTTTCCTATTTTGTTCAGTATTGAAAATCATCTTTAAGAATTTCAGATATGGTAATAATATATCGAATGAAACATAGAAAATTAATTTTAATACCTAAATTAAATTCACAATGAAGACATTCTAGTATAAATATCTCTGCTACTGAAACTAATATAATCTTTTGATATAAAATTAAAATCTGAATATTTCCTTGAAAACTTCCATACCTTTGTAGGATAACTACAAAGAGCATTTTAAGCTTTTGTTTCTACCGTTACAAATTTATCTAAAATCTCATTTTTTTGCGATAATGAATATTATATTTTGTAATAAGAATTCTGAGATGAAGACGCAGGAAAATTATCGCAAAGAAAAATGTTACATTATTACTCCTATCCGTATAGTTCATTTAAGGTTTGAATTTTCTCATTTTAAAATTTACTTAAATAAATTTCATGGCTAAAGTATATCCATGTTTTTATACATAATTTAAAATTCTTTTGGTGTTCGACTCAATACTTATATATATATGTATATATATATAATTTTGGGTAATTATTTTTTATTCTTCTTTCTTTTAAAATTTGATTTGATGTGTGCCAAATATTAAAATTCAGGAAAAAAAATTATGTCTTGTAAAATTTAGTTTAGCGTTTTTGGATATATTTTTTTATCTCATCTAATATTTGGTGCCGTAAATAGGTTTCATTTGGGTTTTTTCTTTCTTACTTACATTGTTTAAATATTTTTAATAGTTTTTTTCCATTTTGTCAAAATCTTTTCAAAATATATTTATAATGTGCAGATTTATAAATGTTTTTACTATTAGTTATAAATAATTGCTAGCAGTTGTACTCATTACATTTTTCTATATTTTGAAATTCCTTTCATTCTGTTACATTTAAAAAAAATTCTTTTCAAAATTTTTATTATTCTTGAAGTACTGCAATTTTTTTTTATTGTTTTTAAATTTCTTATTTTTTGTGTACCTTCTGCCATCTTTCCTGAGGAAATGTCAAGAACCAATTAACCTAACCTTAAATAGTTAAACCAAATAATGCAACCTTTTAATTAAAAACAAAAGGTTGAGCTGGCTTTCCTGCATTTTGAATGAGTGAATTTTAAAAATAATCTAGATGAAATTAAGAATTGTTCAGATAATGTTTGGGTCAATGAATATATTCCTGAAAAACCCGATTAGTCTAAAATGTGTACACAATCTCATTCAATTAGACATATTTAGTAAAATATTCTTGACTCAATAGCATTTCAAACAAAAAAAAACCTTTATTCTTCTTAGGCCAATACTTATCGAGTTATAAATTACCCATTGCATCAATGGGTAATTTATAACTTTAAGAAAGCCATTAATCAATGGCTTTCTTAAAGAAATGTTGTGCATTAATTGGTTGGTCCTTTTCGAATTAACTGATAAAATTATTTGAAATCAATTAAAGTAACAGTATTTAAACCCTCATTGCTTGACCAGTTTTGTTGCAGATAGATGAATGGTACTTCTTTTTAAAAAAAAATCTTATTGTGCAAGGAGCATTCTACTAATTATGATTATTTGGGTCTGTAAAATTGTATATAATATTTAATGATCTATTTTAAAATTTTATTTCTTAATTGAAACAAAAATATAATCCTTTACATTATTTGGAACATTTTTGTTATTAGAAATGTGTTAATAATTCTAGAGATATAGTAGTCTGTCATTGTGGGGGATACTGAATATTGAGAATACACAAATCTTTATTTTTACATATGGCCGATATTTTTATACAATTTAGATACTTTTTAAGTTTAATTTTAATTTATTTATTTCACTAGTATTCCATTTTCTCTTAAGAATACGAAACTAATAAACGTTATTTGAACAGCGAATTTTTATTTTTTTTATCTCAAAAATGACAAACTAGTTCAAAATGTAGGTAAAAAGTAAATGTATCCCCCTGGATTAGTCATTGTATGATCACATATTTTAAAAAGGGAAAATGAATCGTATCAAGAAGTGACCATCCGGAAAAAAATCCACGCTAGAAGTCTGTAAAGTTCTCTGTAGAATCTGGTGAAGCAACTTACGGTTGGTAAGTTGCTAGCAACTTATCAGTTGGCATGCATCGGCTTCAACCGCAAAAAAAAGAAGAAAAGAAAAAAAAAGAAAGAAAGAAAGGGAAAAAAAAAGAAAGAGAGAGAGAGAGAGAGAGAAATTAGGCATTTCTTCGTAAAAGGAATCATTGTGACTGGCATATAATGATGTGAATCATTTTTCATTTGACTGGCATAAAATAGTATTACGTAGTAAAATGAAGAATTCAATCTAAGAACTTAATTGGAACGTTAAAAGATGGAAATGAAAGTTTAATTGTCTGAATAAGTAATTTGATGTTTACTAACAAACGATTTTCTTTCAAAAAATATTTTTAAATAATTTAAATCTATACAAAATGAAATCCACGATCGCAAATTTCAAGTTATCAAGTGAGAACGTTATTATTTTTAATCATTATTTGTCTCAATTCATTAAATTGGTTAAATCATTAACCAATTTAAACCCGTTTGAAACAATTAAGAGACTTCTCCATTAGTCTCTGTCTCTCTAGAAATATATGTAACATCTAAGTCTTTGTTTGAAGCAGAAGGCAGTTTCGAAGACATAGATGACTCTTTGAATATTTAAATTCGTTTTATTCCATCACGGGAAGCAGGCATTATGTGCAAGCAGAAGTGACGAGCACAACACAGAACGACACAAAACGAAATGAGGAAAAGCTGATGAAGTTTTTGCCTCCGTGAATATATATTGTGTTCTTTCAATAGAGATTTCTGCACATGTTGATTCGAATAAGTGAAACGCGGGAATCTTTTAAAAGAATGTTCTTGCCAGACATTTTTCTACCCCTTCACGCTCAACATGTGAAAGTGCAAATGCTTTTCACAAAGCTTCAGTCGAATTAATTAAACAGAAAAAGTGGAATGGGATCAGGAAATAAGAGAATATTTTAGAATACAACTAATATAAACAAAATTAAGATAAATTTTTGTAAATTATTTGTTATTTAATTTAGATTTAAAAATATCCTAACATATATAGGTATATATAATGATAACTTTTTTTAAAATTTCATTTTCAATTTTTTTAGCTGGCAGACAAAGTTTTGGAGCTCGACCGATTTTGAGATGAAATAACAGCTATATTGTCATAGTTCTAAATTAACCTTTTAAAAATGCATATACTGTCAAAGAAGCATACGAAATACTGGTAAATAAAAGCCAATCTTTTAAAAACGAATCTAGTTTCAAGGAAGCATATATAATAATAATGCATGCTGATAAAAGCGGGTTAAAATATATGCGATTAAAAGAAGTCGAATATTGTCATTTATGCTTTTTTCATTGCCTACGCAATTTCGAGCTTCAATTATTCGTTGTCTTCATCTATTCAAAACCCTCTAATGGAAGCAACATCATGTTCTCACATGATTTTTTTATATTATCATCCCAAAATTTGTTTTATTGGATTAAACCTCTTTTTTTTTTCAAGAAAAGGCATATAATTTATAATACTCGTCTCCGATTCTATGTAACAAGAAGTTGTAAAAGCAATGCTGAATTAAAACCCAGCCGATCGCATATGGAATTTTGTAGAGATAAGAGTCTTAAAATTAAAAAGAAAATAATGAACCAGATAACGGTGCAAGAGAGATGGTACGTAATAACGTGCAAGTCGGAAAATAACTGCAACAATCTACAATAATATTTGGGTAACTTGAATATTTAATTTTATATAGCCCAAACATCCACAATAAGTTTCAAACGTTTGTACAAAACAAACGTTTGAAA